>JACAXG010000325.1:275728-289866 GCA_018881555.1 Amblyornis subalaris | reverse complement strand
ACTTCCTTCTGCTCACGTCCGGTTAGGTGCGGCCGGGCAGGGAGCAAAGGTCAGACTGCGAGAGGGGAGGGGGTCCTGGCTGACCGTTACAGCCCGATATCTTCCRCACGCATATCCCTAACTCTCCACAGAAAACACAGCTTCCAGGGTGGCGGCTCGGGGACTTGCCTGGGGCGACTCTCTTGGGAGCTGGGAAGAGCAAGAAGAGACCCCTGCGTTTCCACTCCCTGTTTTTAAAAGGCACTACACCACTCCCCTTCCGCAAATGGGGCAAAGCAAAAAGTTCCGCTAAAAGTCCCACTTCCAGTGCCTTGGCGTTCCTTGCTGAAAACTGCCCCCAGCCCCCAGCCCCCAGCCCCACCACACTCACGACAATTATGTAATGGTATTGAATATTCAACTGTGAAGCTCCACTCGCCTTGCTTTGCAACCACATCGTTATCCAAAAGGAGCCCACGTGTCTCTGTCTTGCCCAGGTTATGTTGCAGTGGCTATTCACAGGCATGATCCCGCTACTGATCACCATGGGAGCTTTGACCTGCTCCATCTCTAGCTGGTTCATCCCTCCTTAGACAACCTGCTGTCCTGCAGGTCACCATACTGATGGCAGCCTTAGCTTGGATGCCCGCTCCGTACAGTGCACTAGAGCCCAGAAGTCCTGGGCTCCAGCAATCCATTGGGCTCCAGCGATCCGTTGGGCTCAGCCTCCCCAGCAGCTGGGACTACAGGCCTGCCTAGTTGATCAAGGGAAGCCAGTTGATGTAATCTTGTCTGATTTCACTAAAGCTTTCGATACTCTCATAGTTTCCTCCTGGACAAAATGTCCAGCCCACATCTGGATAAACACATCATGTGATGGATGAGCAACTGGCTCACAGGTCGGGCACAAAGGGTTATAGTGAACAAGGCGACATCAGACTGGTGACCTGTCACTAGTGGGGTTTTGCAGGGCTCCATTTTAGGCCATGTGCTCTTCAACATCTTCATAAATGATTTGGACACAGGACTGGAAGGGATACTAAGCAAGTTTGCAGGCGATACAAAACTGGGAGGAGCTGTTGACTCCCTTGAAGGCAGGGAGGCCCTGCAGAGAGACCTTGACAAATTAGAGGGCTGGGCAATCACCAACCATATGAAAATCAACAAGAGAAAGTGCCGGACTCTGCACCTGGGACAGGGCAACCCTGAATATACAGACAGACTGGGGAATGAGATGCTGGAAAGCAATGCTGCCAAAAGGGACCTAAGGGTCCTGGTCGACGGAAAGTTGAATATGAGTTAGCAGTGCCCTGGCAGCCAGGATGGCCAACCATGTTCTGGGGTGTATCAGGCACAGCATCATCAGCTGGTCAAGGGAAATGATTGTCCCATTCAACTCTGCACTGGGGCGGCCTCACCTTGAATATTATGAGAAGTTTTGGTTGCTGCAATATAAGAAAGATATTGAGCTATTAGAGAGCATCCAAAGGAGGACAACAAAGATGGTGGAGGGCCTTGAGGGGAAGCCATATGAGGAGCAGCTGAGGTCACTTGGTCTGTTCAACCTGGAGGAGACTGAGGGGAGACCTCATTGCAGTCTACAAATTCCTCATGTGGGGAAGAGGAGGGGCAGACACTGATCTCTTCTCTCTGGTGACCAGTGACAGGACCCGAGGGAATGGCTTGAAGTTGTGTCAGGGGAGGTTTAGACTGGATATTAGAAAAAGATTCTTCACCCAGAGGATGGTTGGGCACTGGAACAGGCTCCCCAGCAAAGTGGTCACAGCACCAAACCTGACAGAGTTCAAGAAGCATTTGGTCAACACTGAAGCACATGGTGTGACTCTTGGGGATGGTGCTATGCAAGGTCAGGAGTTGGACTTGATGATCTTTGTGAGTCCCTTCCAAATCAGCTTATTCTGTGATTCTGTGATTTCTGGCCTATCTAGCTCTGAAGTCTTCCACTTTTGAAAGTTGTTTTTCCTTTAGAACAGAACATAGTAGAGAAAGGTTTGGCTGATTCACTTTATTGAAATTCAAGTTACAACTAGTGATGAAAATCAAATTAAAAAGTAATTTTAAAACTATTTTGCTCTCAGTCTCTTACCTTGGTGTCTTCTTTGTGTTGACTCTGCTCAAGCATCTGGAGCACCTCCTTCTCTTCCTGCATAGTTGTTTCTCTCACATTTTTTTTGGTCACTGTGGTGGGTTGAACTTGGCTGGATGCCCACCAAGTTGCTCTATCACTCTCCCTTCTCAGATGGCCAGAAGAGAGAAATTAAGACGGAAAACAACTCGTAGGTTAAGGCAGTTTACTAAAGCAAAACCAAAAGGTCACAAATAAAAAAATGAAGATTTTATTGTCTTCTTCCCATCATCAAGTGATGTCTGGCCACTTCCCAGGAATCAGGGCTTCAGCATATATAGTGGTTGCTCTGGAAGACAAATGTTTTAAAGAGTGAATGCCCCCCGCTTCCTTCTCCTTCCCTTAGCTTTTATATCTGAGCTGATGTCATATGGCATGGAATATCCCTTTGGTTAATTTGGGTCAGCTGTCCTGGTTATGTCCCCTCCCATGTTCTTTTCCCCCTCAGCCTATTGATGGGGGGGAAAGCTAGAGAGACAGTGCTGATGCTGTGCCAGCGCTGCTCAGCAATAGCCAAAACACTGGTGTGTTACCAACAGCTTTCCAGCTCTCAATGCAAAGCACAGCACTGGGAGGGCTGTGGGGAAATGAACTCCAGCTCAGCCAGACCCAATACAGTTACTTCTCTGTCTCCCACAAATGCTGTGCAGTGGTTTTTGCTCTTTCTTAAATATGTTATCACAGAGCCGCCACCACCTTTGCTGATTGGCAGCAGATCCATCTTTGAGCTAGCTGGAACTGGCTCTGTCTAACATGGGGGCATCTGTTGATCTCTTCTCACTGAAGCCACCCTTGCAGCCCTCCTTCTTCCAAGTCATAGCCACATAAAACAAATACACGTCTTATAATTTCATGCTCAGCAATAAAACTGGGCAGGGAAGAATTTGTCCAAAGTTGCCATTGCTTGGCGACTGTCTGGGCATTGGTCTTTTGGTGGTGAGTGATTACTTTTGCATCACTTTTTTTCCTCCTCTTCAGTTATTAAACTGTTTTTATCTCAACCCTTTTAAGATCTGGTTACTAAAATTTTTAGAGAGATGCCTCTGCCCGAATTAAGGTGCAAATGAGACCATATGCCAAAGTCAATAGTATGGATTTTATTTAACAGTAAATGAGAGAGAGAGACTGTGAAAGACATAGAAAAGAAGTGGGGGAGAGAAAGATAGTGACAGAGAGATTAAGTAGAAAATATCACCACTCTGTGGATCCCAACAGCGACCCGTTGATCCTCTCCATCTGGTCTTCTTAGTGGTGAGGGTTCCCTGAAAAACATAGAGTCCAATGGATTAATATATGTTTGGGCAAAGTGGGAATGCCCAGGTACCTCCCTGGGGGGAGCAAGTTTGACACCTGTCTCTTGCAACAGACTGGATCTGTTGCATCACTTTGCATCATGTGCACTCCTCTGGTGCAAGGCTTCAGGAATGAGTCTGGGGGTACTTTGGGGGTCTGATGGATTATGATGCCCCCTCAGCTGCCTCTCATGTAAATGTCCCATGGATGTGGCCTTCCCGGGTTGGGGGGTTTTACAGCTGAGCCAGTTTGTGTAAGGGAGGATGGGTGTTCACTGCCTCTGACCAGAGGTTATGCCACACACCCAAAACTCTCCTCCTCCTCGGTTGTGGGGAAGTGTGTGCAAATATGGCCTCAGTAGATGAGCCTGTGGGCTATGGCCTCCCCCATCCCGAACCCAGCCAGAGTTGATTTTCAGGACAGCTGCTGGGTTTGGCTTTCTTGTCGATACATTCTTCTCCCTCAGACTTGTTTACTTCTCCCTAGACCTGAGATAATTGGACAATAGTGTCACCTTATCTCAAGTTCCCTTGTTGCAAGTGTTAAAGTGGTAAGATAAAAAGCAATTATTTAATGAAAGCTTTCAGGTGCACAAAACATAGGTATGCGCACACGTTGAATCAGATTTCTACAATTTTTATAAGGTTAATTAATTAGTATATCTAGCAGGTGCATCCAATAGGAGATCAGTTTCCCCAGTTATCGCTGTTGTATCGGGGTCAGAGCCAAATCACGACATAAGCACGATCCAAGAGTCGGTGAAAAGTGGATTTATTTATTAATATAAAGAGCTGTTTTATACCTTAATATGCTTGAATGTCATAAGGTCATTGGTCCTTTGGCCATCCACCTCTCAGGATGATTGGCTAGGGTGCTACAACGCCTTATTCCAAATATTTGTACATTCAGTATAATAACAAGTTCACAGGTGCACGATAAGAAGTCCTGTTAGAGAAACATCTTCGCTGTTTTTCATAGCTTCTGTGGGAAAGGACAGCTTCTCACAGAATGCAAAATGCTGGAGAATTTCTCTGCTGAAAGCTTTTCAGCATCCACAATTCCCCCTTTTTGTTTAAGACCAAAAAGGTGGCATTTGTTATCCTCTGTGGGATCCCTTGCAGCAAGGAGAACAAACACAGCATAAGGAATCTGTTTGGTAATTGCTCGGTTACCAAATCGAATCTAAATCAGACACTGATTTAAAGAAGGCAGAGAGATTTTCCAGCGGTACCATGGAAGATGCATCTAACGAACTCAATTGTACATCAGTTATTACTTCTAAATAGCCTTAAGGGCCCTACATCAGTTACTAGTTCTGAATAGCCTTATAGGCTCTAACATTCTGACTCCATAACATTCTGACCCCATAACAAAGAAACTTAAGGTTCAGTCTGTGCTTGTAGAAGGACCATCTGGCTGATAGTTGGTGTTCCGGTCACCATCAGAAGGATCATCTAGTTGACGGACTGCATTCCATTCATTGTTTGGAAGTTGCCTGTTCTGTCTCTGGTGCCGCAGGTCAGGGTGAACGCATCTTGCAGGTAGCCATCGTACCCCAGTATCTGTGGAAAAACAAGCATACCCACGACCCCAAGCAATGAACTCACACGGGCCTTCCCACCTATTAGTGGATAGGTCCCGTACCCAGACTTTCACTCGAGGCAGGTGCGTCTCGCCTGAAGACTGCAATGAGAGAAAATGATTCAAAATAACAGAATTATTTGAATTTGTTGGCACTGTAAGGTGATTAATTGTGTATAAAGCTTTTTCTAATCGGCTCTGTGGGGTTTCTCCATGCATTCCCCTTTTTTGTTTTAGAAGAATGTGGATTACCCAAACTATGGTCTGCACCCCATAGGTGCAAAAACTGCCGTGTCTTCTGTGAGATGTAGGCAGGGCCATTTAAATTGGCCACCATAGGTGCAAAAACTGCTGCGTCTTCTGTGAGACGTAGGCAGGGCCATTTATATTGGCCAAATTCAGGGATATACATTACACCCGTTTGCCAAAGCTGCAAGGCTCTTTAGGCCTCTGGGGTTTACCCCCGATTGCAGAGGTGCAGTGAGTCCGTGACAGTCAGCGCAAGCGTTGACAATGTCACGAGCCTCTTTCTATCACTTTATTAACCTTCTGGAGATCCTGTAACAATCTCCATCTCCCTGATTTCCTGGTGTGACTTAATTGCACACCACAAAACTTTTCAATAGTGAAAACAGAGCCAAATTATTGACTTCTTTTAGAAGTAAACAATCTAAGTGTTGGATTATGTCTGCTACATAAGTAGAATTAGTGACTAAAGTCAAAGGTACCTGAGAGAACTGCTGAAAAGCCATGGCAACAGCCCTCAGTTCAACCAGCTGGGCAGAGCTGGACTCGTGGCCTTCCAGCACCTGCTACTCAGATTCCTCCTTCCAGGTAACAATGACTTTCCCACCTTTTCCGGAACCGTCAGTGAAGACGGTGGGTCCTTGTGCTAGCACTTGACTATTTTGGCTGCAAGGTGAGGCTGGTTGATTTTGCCAACTGCAGCAATTTATGGCTGGGCAGATGATAAGCAATCTGCCCTGAAAAGTTCTGCAACACACTTTGCAAAGGAGCGCTGTTGGTAAGGCTCCACTCAAAGTATTGCTGCTGTTCTGGAAGAACAATTGTTGCAGGTTTTTTGGTTGTTTGTTTTGGTTTGGTTTTTTGTTTTTTTTTTTTTTTGTTTGTTTTTCTTTTTTTTTTTGTTTTTCGTGCTAGTAGAAGGCTCAGTGCGTCCCGATCTGTACCTGTACCCCCCAAGTTGCCAATACATCCCGCCCTCAGAGGTTAAACGGAGCCAAAGTGACATAGGGCCAAACTGTAGCTGTTTTGACCCTCTGCATTTTTTACTACTACAGGTCATTCGCTTAAATAGCTCTGTGTGGTTTTTCCCAACCCTGCGATGGCCGACCCCACAAAGGCTAAAGGCCATGTAGGATAGGAGGCCACGCAGAGGAGGAGATGATTGTCACATCAGTCCCTGTGTCGATCAAACCTCGGAGCTGAATCTGGGGTGGATGGGCGTCTGGCAGGATTAGGGTACACATTGTTTGTGGTTTTTGGTTGGAGATGTCTGCAGTCCAGAAGGTCTGTGGAAGTCCTGTAGATCCAAAGCTGCCGTCCCCATGACTACATTGTTTTGTCCTGGGAACACATGACTTAAAAGGTACAAATTGAGTGATGCAAATCTTTTCAGGGATAGTGACGGGGGGGGTGGGTGTGGAAACCATTGCACAAATCTAGCCTGTGAAGTCAGCATAATTTGCATGACTTCAGGAGAGCCAGGCTCATGCTGTACTACCCTCTGCAACCCCTGGACTGCCCTCCATGCAATGCTAGCATGAGTGTCGGGCTGTCCCATATTTGGGGGAGTCTTAAGAACAGGGTAGTCCTGGATGTCTCCCTGTGAGATGTCACCATCGCCTTGATCTACTGGTACACCTTCCTGAGGTCCTGTACCGGCTGCTTGGTCTTGCATAATTCCCTGTGCCTCTTTAGATTTCATTACATTTTCTATCATATCCCAGTCCTCTTCTTCTAGAGCCCGCAGCCTAACCTCCTCTAAAAAGTGTTTTGGGTCTCTCGGGCGGTTTTGTTTTGTTAGCTGCTGGCGCCCTATTGTTGCCTCGGTGTCCCACCGTGGATCAAGCGTGTCTTCTGTAGCACTGCTCGCTTCGCTGAACAGGAGCACTCCCGACGGCTGCGTTTGTGGCAGCGCTGCTTGTGTAGACACTGCTTGTGGCGACACAGCTGCCTGTAAGGGCATTGTCGCCGGCGTGGCCACCGTGGCCCGGGCCACGCGCGCAGCCGGTGGCCCGGCTAGTGCCAGGGTCGTCGGTGCGGCCGGCGGCATGGCAAGCCCCGCCTGCGCCGCGGTGTGCACCGCCGCTGCCACACCTCCCGGGCCCGCCCCTTGGGGGGTGGGGAGCGGTGCGGCTCGCAGTGCCCGCGCGGCGTCAGCTGGGAACGCCCCCTGTGGGGGGGCCGCAGCCGCCCCGTGTTGCATAGTAACCGCCGCTTGCTGTAAGGGGGAGGTAACCGCGGTGTGCCTGACCGGCGCCGCACCGCCCTGGCTGACCCCTTGCTCTGGGGAGAGAACAGCTGTCGCTACTGCCGGCGCCACTCCCCCCGGGCCCGCCCCCTGCTGCGGGGAGGGAACAGCCGCCTGCGCTACCAGCGCCGGCTGTGGGGGGGGCATTGTCACGGCTTGCGGGGCGGGGACCGGCGCAGCTCGCTCTGCCCGCGTGGCGTCAGCTGGTACCACCCCCCGTGGGGCGGGCGCAGCCACTCCCTGTTGCCCAGCAACCGCGGCCCCGACTGCCCGTGCCGGGTCAGGTGGTGCCACCCCCGGCGGGGTGGTCGGGAACACCCCCCGTGGGGGGGGCGCGGCCGCTCCCCACTGCCCAGGAACTGCCGCCTGTGCCCGCAGGGCGTCTCGCAGAGGGGTTAGGTCTTGGAGCAATCCCCTGGTCTCTCGTAGCACCGCGAGCAGCTCAGTGGAGACACCCGGCTCAGCCGCACCCCATGGCAGGGGCATGTGTCCCTGCATAGGAGAGTGCCGGGATGTGGGCGTGTGCGCGGAGTGTCCAGGCAGCGCAAACGCAGACGCAAGGGGGCCGGGCGCGTTCGTGAAGGGGCCGGGCGCGTTCGCGAGAGAGAGTCCCAGCGGAACCGGGGAAGAGCGCATTGCAGAGGAGGGGGGGAGTCCCGCTGCCCTTGCGCTCCGCGCCGCTTCCGCAACTCCCCCGGGCCCTGCTGGGGCCGGGGACACGGGAGCTATCCCAGTTTTCGGCGGTGCCGGAGATGACGCTGGAGACACGTACAGGGAGCCAGCACTTACGCCGCTCCGAGATTCGGCAGCTTCTGATGGCTCCTGTCCCACAGAAATTGTACCTCCCTCAGAACTCTTTGGTCCGGGTAGCCTTTTGCGTTCCCCTCCCGCCGTGGACCGTAACAGTACATCATACGTAACTCGCCAAACACGGAGTAAGCGAGTCACGTCTTCTCCGTAGGTAAATTCATCAAACAGGCTATGTCCTAATGTCTGACATGCCCCAGGGTTAAATGCAGTGTTCATTTCCGTGGGAAAGCCATGTGCTTCCGTCCAATTCAGCAACTCCGTCAGGGCTGCATCGGGTATATCAGTTTTCGTAAAATTTAACACAGTCTTCCAGGCAGAAAGCACTGCGCTTTCCTTTGAGGTTTTCTGTCCCATTTTTCCTGGCTTCATCTAAAGCCCTGGTGCCTGGATTAAGACTGTCTCGCAGCCCCGAGGTGGGGGGGGGGGGAAGGGGGGGGCCCGACGTACCTCCGGAGAGAAGACGAGGCGTCCCAGTCTGGTCCGGAGCTACGGACAGGCACGTTTGAAGGACACGTCGAGGATCACCATATATCGCTGTTGTATCGGGGTCAGAGCCAAATCACGACATAAGCACGATCCAAGAGTCGGTGAAAAGTGGATTTATTTATTAATATAAAGACCTTTTTATACCTTAATGTGCTTGAATGTCATAAGGTCATTGGTCCTTTGGCCATCCACCTCTCAGGATGATTGGCTAGGGTGCTACAACGCCTTATTCCAAATATTTGTACATTCAGTATAATAACAAGTTCACAGGTGCACGATAAGAAGTCCTATTAGAGAAACATCTTCGCTGTTTTTCATAGCTTCTGTGGGAAAGGACAGCTTCTCACAGAATGCAAAATGCTGGAGAATTTCTCTGCTGAAAGCTTTTCAGCATCCACACCCAGTAACCCACCCTTGTGTCTGCCCCTTGGTGTCGGCGATTGAGAAATGGACTCAGCTGGGTGCAAGCAAAGCCAACTTTATTCCAGGCAACAATGCCTTTTATACTATTGTACAAACAATTAACTACCCGTTTCATAACCCCCTGTCCTCCCCAGCAGCACAACATCTTGCATAGTGCCCTTGGTCAGCATTCTGTTACATGTTAGCAGACAGGAGTGAGGTTTAAAGTCCCCTTCTTATCAGGGTGTCGGCTCCTTCCTTACTCTGCATGCTTATCTTTCCCAAGGCTTAACATTTACCAAGGCTAAAAGATTGCTGCTGCTATCTACATTGCCGGGGGCTATTGCCCCCACACCTTGGAACTGTTTCAGGGGCTTCTTTGCCCTATTTCTTGTTATGTCGTGTTAGTTCTAGTGCAAAACAGTGTGTCCTTGCTAAAATTCCTCTTCTTGAGAATGTGTCTCAGTTTTGAGACAAATTTAAGAGAGGACTCTTTGGAAATGCATCCTATTCTCTAAAAGGGTTCCAACAATCCCTTTCCACCAATAGGAAATAAATACTAATAGATGAAAGTGAAAAAAAAATGGTTTATTAACAAACAGAATGCCCACCAACAAGGCAAGGGAAAAAGTAAGTAACTGTTAAGCCCTAAACTGTTAGAACTGATTTTCACACACACACATACACACAAGAACAAAGACCCAAAAAATGTCCAGAGAATGGGACCAGTGTTGGAGGAATACTCTTTCTTGACATGTGGTCCGAGATGTTGCTGGCTCTCATGCTGAAGGAAGTGGAGCTTCCGCACAGGAGTTCCAGCAGCAAGGGAAAACTCAGGGGCTACCTGGTGTCGACCTTTTCTTCATGACAGTCACAGCAGATGAAACAGCTGAGTTGGATCCTTTTGGTGTGCTTTTTCTCCCTGGCTTGGCTCCCCGAGGCTTGGGGCTGGAATGGAGCAGCCCCACTTCCCGCCTGTCCCGCTCCTGCTGGTCTCGGAGCAGTAGCTCATTCAGTTCACCTCCAGGCAGCCAAAGGATTGCTACTCCAGCTTCTCTAAGCCAGGGAAAGGAAAACTTTTTTGCCTGGGCAAAAAACTAAGTCAACCATGCAGAGAAACCACATTGCACAGAGCCGTGGAAAGCCTGGGCAGTGTTATGGTTTTGACGGGCTGTGATTGGATGAAAGTTCTGGACCAATGGACAGTCGTTCTTGCCTAGCAAAATTTGCATATCTTCTTGGAAGAGAAGGGCGGAAGTGCATCCATCTTGGAAATCCCCAGCTGTGGGGAGCAGCAGGCGGCCGCTCCGGGTTGCCCCTGGCCCTTTGGGGCCAGGTCGCCACAGCCCCTGCCACCTTTCTGGCAGGCAGTAGGGGTAACCCATGTCAACAGGCGGTGGCCACGCAGCACCAATAGCCGCAATACCGTGGAAGGACGTTATAGCCGCTTATGCAAATTTCCACGGCGGCGGCAGGAAACTCTGAAGCTGTGTGGCAGGCGCCGCCCGGATTTTCCAACGGCGGCTACAACCGGCTAAAAACTACCACACGACAGGAATCCAAATGAAATCAACTTTCCAGAGTCCCAGGTACTCCTGTAGATGCTAGCCTTTCTTCCAAGCTAGAGAGAGAGAGAGAAGGTTTGGTTGCGCAGAGAAAGCAAACATGGTGGGCGCCACGTGGAAGAATTTGATGCCTTAGGATTTTGGCTTTTATATTTTTCATATACTTGTAACCCTGCAATTCTCAGTGTGTAACTCTAAAGCCCATGTAAAAGTGTTAGCTACTGCCTTTTAGACAAAACAATCCATCTTCAGGCCTGGACTTCAAGGACACCTTACTGCTTCAGGCCCAAGATATGTAAACAACTGCTGATGAAGGGGGGAAAAACCTGGGGGGAATTACTTCATTACCTGAGGCTGTAATTGGAAGAGCTAGCCCCAATATGCTAATGGACCAAACTTATAAAAGTATGGACAACTCGTGACCAGTCGTCCATCTTGGGTGGTCTAACTTGGGGAGCGGACCTCAGGGGGTCCACCTGGGGTGTAGGCCCCCGCCCTGAGCGAGCTTTGACTGCCCTGGATGTACCTGAAGGCCTTCAAATAAACACCACCGCTTTTTAACCTTTTGATTTTTGTCAAGTCTCTCTCTTTTAGGTAGTCCTGATCAGTTTCTGGCACCTCCAGAAGGGACAAGCAGGTCTCCTGAGAATCCTCTGGACCGGGTAAAATCCAGCTACCCTCTCCCTCCTGCTGGCAACTCTCGGGGAGCAGTAGCGACGGCCCAACGTGTATCGGAGCCCAAGAATCATCACAGAAACACGTGAGTAAATACCGAACAAAAGAGGTGGTTAAGAGATCTCTTATGGTTTGTTTGGTAGTTTGTTTGTTTGTTTGTTGTTGACTCCTAAAGAAGGGGACACCCTTTGGTGGATTGGAGCAAGGGTTAGCACTGCAGTGACAGGTTTTGGCACAGGGCCAGGGGTGGGGCAGGGGGTTAAGTCCTGCCCTGTGATTCCCCAGGTCTGTGAATTCTAATCTCCTCTCCTCCTTGTTCTTGTTTTCTCTCTCTCTCCCTGCTTGTGAGTGTGTGTTTTTCTTTACTTGTAGAAATGGGATGTCCTTTCTCACATACTACCCCATTCCCCGGGGGACTCACCGTTGGGTCTAATCCTGGAAAACTGGCAAACTTTGACAGGGAACGACCCATTAATTTCCAAGCTAGAACTTGTAAGATTATGTAGAATTGTCTGGCCAACTTATAAATTAGATAACAAGGATACATGGCCTAAGTTTGGGAGCTTTGATCAAGAACTGATATCAAATTTGATGTCTTACATATGTCAAGGCTGATATCCCACAGAGTTTGAATATGCCAGACTATTTATGCTTTTAACACGTAACAAAGAGCTACATGAACTTAACAAGGTACAACACCTGCTCCTTTTGAGAGGAAAGAAAGGGAAAAAAGATGAAAAGAAAAGGCCCGTTTTTAGTCTGCCGCGTGTGGGGAGCGGGGAGGGGGTGGAGCTGGATCAGATAGCTCCTGCTCTAAGAACTGGGCCTCCCCAGCCACCGCTGCCACCCCCCCTTCACCGCCGCAGTTGCCGCCACCCCCCCTTCGCTGCCGTCGCCCGCCCTCCCTCCCCACCGCCCAGCGTGGCAGGGGATGGACAGGGAGGTGTGTCCCTGCCTTCATCACCGCCACCCGACACAGCTGGGAAAGGGAGGGACGGGGCCTCAGCTAAACCCCTGCCCATAAAGGAGGAGGAGCAGGAGGGGGAGGAATTCTTGCGGACTTTGCCTTTCAGACGCTTATGGCCTTTTTTCTCGCCTGCCTTTCCTTCTTCCCCAATCTCCTCTCTTCCCGGGTTTGGGAGTTGGGGGGGGCAGTTCGTTTGGCCGAGGATGGCGCCAGTGGAAATGCGTTGGACAGCTTCCCTTTGGCCCCCCCTTCCTGATTCCCCTCCTCCCAAACTAGGGGGGGCGGGGAAGAGATGGTCCCCCTGTGCAGCCAGTGGCACCGCCCTCGGAGGAGGAGCCAGAAGGCAGAGCCTTCACTCAGGGGGTAGAGTTGGGGGGCGGGGGGATGCGCCCCATAGGATCGCCCCGGTGGGATGGCCTGCGCCTGACGGTGCCGCCTATGGAGGAGGAGCTGAAGGGCGGGGTCTCCCACCGAGAGGCTGGGCAAAGAGAATGGGCGGAACTGCCCCTGGTGGGACGGGTGGTGCAGCTGGATGCTGCCCCCGCTCAGCACCCGCTCCCCCAGCAGCAGCCGCCCGTGTCTGCTCAGGGGGCGGAATTGCAGCAGACGGGGGCGTGGACGAGCCAGCCCCCGGTGCAATCGGAGCGTCACCCGCTCCCCCAGCAGCAGCAGACCATGTCTGCTCAGGGGGCGGGATTGCAGCAGACGGGAGGGTGGGCAGCACCACCCCCAGTGCAGGAGCTGAGGCAATCTGCCCTAGCTCAGCCCCTGTTCCCCCAGCAGCCGCCTATGTTCGCTCAGGGGGCAGGAGCGGGGGGCGGCACCCCTGTCGCTCTTGGTGTTGGCACCGTGCGTTTGAGTTTTCATGGAAACACCGTTGTTCTGGAGACAGGCTCAGGGGTTAACTCACAGCAGAGCAAAGCCAGTGGAACTGAAACTGAGTGGCTCTCCCAGCACAGGAAACCCTGTCCAACAGCGACAGAGGGTAGTAGTAATTCAGATAGTTCTTCCTCCTCTTCAGAGGAGGATGACAGTACGGTTGCTTTGGCCAGACAGAGGGGGAGGAAAAGCGGCACGAGGGGGACACGAAAGCCCGTAAGAGAAAGAAGCCCTATAGCTACACGTAGTAAATCTAGAAAAAGGAAGAATCAGTACTACAAGCTCCACTCCGGCAAGCGGTGGGTAACCAGGGGCCTGTATATATAAAAGTCCCATTTACTCTCACAGAGCTAGAACAGTGGAAGGCCACCATTGGAAAACATAAAGAAAATCCAGATAAAGAGGCTGACAGTAGAAAGGACAATTGAAACAGAATCCAGACTGGAATGATTTAAAATCTATGATGAACACACAGCTTGATCACACTGAGAGAGAGATGGTTAATAAAGCTATTATAACTTCTGTAGAAGCACAAATTGCAGGTGGATCGATACAGGGCACAGTTGCTGAGGTTTTTCCATTGACTAATCCAGGGTGGGACCCAAACGTGCCAGAACAAATGGCAAGGCTAAGACGATACCAAAGTTTGATAGTGTATGGATTAAAACATGGTGTCCCTAAGGCTATAAATTGGTCAAAGCTTTACGAAATAAAGCAAAATCAAGATGAATCTCCCACTGATTTTTTAGATAGGCTGAGAGAAGCTGCAATCAAATATACAAACTTAGATCCTGATTCAACTGAAGGGAAATCACATCTAACTCTCCTGTTTATAGGTCAAGCTACAAATGATATAAGAAG
>JACAXG010000325.1:255083-274528 GCA_018881555.1 Amblyornis subalaris | reverse complement strand
AGTGGTGTGGGCTAGTGGTGTTCCAGGAAGATCCAAGCGAGCAGAACCAGTGAAAATTGTACTCAAACCAGGAGCCACACCGGTAAGGCAAAAGCAATACCCATTGAAATGAGAAAGTCGTAGGGGATTGGCACCTATGATTGAAAAATTCCTCCGACACAGGTTATTAGTAGAATGCGAATCTAAAAACAATACACCCATCCTTCCAGTGAAAAAAGCTGATGGTAAGAGTTATCGATTAGTGCAAGATTTGAGAGCAATTAACAAAATAACAGGGGACATACATACAGTTGTAGCAAACCCCTACACACTCCTAACCACACTGACAGAGGAATTAGGGTGGTTCAGTCTTAGACCTGAAGGATGCCTTTTTCTGTATTCCTATAGATAAGACCAGCCAAGAAATTTTTGCTTTTGAGTGGGAAAACCCTGAGACAGGGAGGAAAACCCAGCTTACTTGGACAGTCCTACCCCAAGGGTTTAAGAATAGCCCAACAATATTTGGAAATCAGCTAGCAAAGGAACTGGAAGATTGGAGAAGACAAGAGCCGGGAGGGGTTGTTCTTCATTATGTTGATGATATCTTGATAGCCTCTGGAACACAACATAGCTGTATCCAACTCACTATAAGCTTGCTAAACTTTTTGGGACTGAGTGGGTACTGTGTGTCAAAAGAAGAGATACAGGTCGCCAAAGAAGCCGTGGTTTACCTGGGGCTTGAGATCTTCCGTGGACATCGACAACTCAGCAAAGAACGAAAGGAAGCCATCTGCCACCTCCCGGAGCCCCATACCGTGAGAGAGATGCAAGCTTTCCTGGGAATGGTAGATTGGTGTCACTTATGGATACCAAATTATGGACTCCTGGTAAAACCGCTGCATGGAGCCCTAAAGGCAGCTGAGAAGGGAATTATCATGTGGAGAGAGACCACAAGGGCTGCATTTAAGCACCTGAAATGTTCTCTGATGTCAGCCCCAGCATTGGGACTGCCAGACTTAACCAAACCTTTTGAACTCTTCACACATGAGTGACTGAATATCGCTCTGGGGATACTGGCACAGCACCTTGGAGATCAGTGAAGGGCTGTGGCCTATTTCTCGAAACAGCTAGACAGTGTCAGACAAGGGTGGCCTGGGTGCTTGAAAGCTGTAGCAACTACTGTTATCCTAATCCAAGAGGCCAGGAAATTCACCCTGGGTCAGCACATTGTAGTGTATGTTCCCCATGCTGTAGCAGCTGTTCTGCAACAAAAGGGGGGCCATTGATTGTCTCCCAGCAGGATGCTGAAATACCAGGCTCTGTTCTTAGAATAGGATGATGTTACCCTAAGAACAACTTCCGTTGTTAACCCTGCCATGTTTCTGTCCTCCACCTTAATGGACGACGTGCCTGAGCATGATTGTTTACAAACGATCGAAGAAGTCTATTCCACCAGACCTAAAGGACGGGCCCCTAGAAAATCCAGACTGGGAGCTGTTTACAGACGGGAGCAGCTTCATGAGAAATGGTAAGAGAATGACAGGTTATGCAGTGACAACCCAGGACAAGATGATCGAGGCAAAGGCCCTGCCAGCTGATGTATCATCACAGAAAGCTGAACTGATTGCACTGACAAGGGCCCTGGAACTGAGCGAAGGAAAAAGGGTAAATATATGGACAGACTCCAAATATGTTTTTAGTGTTGTCCACGCCCATGGAGCCATCTGGAAAGAGAGAGGACTGTTGAATGCTCAAGGTAATGAAATCAAACATGCTGAACAGATCCTTGCCCTCTTGGAGAGCATCAGAAAACCTACAGAAGTAGCTATCATGCATTGTAGAGGTTATCAAAAAGGGAAAACCACTCCAGAATTGAGAAATTGCTTTGCTGATAAAGCAGCAAAAGGGGCTGCAGAAAAAGGCATTCTCGCAGTAATACCACAAAAAAAGATTGACCTGTCAGGATTCACTCCAAAGTATGATCATGCAGATCACAAATTAATAAAGTTCCTTAAAGCTGAAATCAAAGAGAGTGGGTGGGCTATTACACCAATGGGACAGGTTGTGGTTCCTCCCCTGATCCTTCGGGAAATAGCTCAGCGAGAACACGAGGGCACCCACTAGGGAACAGAAAACCTTTTGAAACATCTAAAGAAGGTAGTAAGAGGAAAGGGAATGGCAGATATTGTACAATCAGTAGTAAGCAAATGTGAAATCTGCTGTAAAAACAATCCTGATATGAGGAAAAGAGTTGTGTTAGGAGTAACAAAAGCAGGGGATCTTCCTGGAGACTACTGGCAAATAGATTTTGCTGAGTTACCACGCAAAGAGGGATACAGGTACATACTAGTATTAGTTGACACATTTAGCAATTGGCCTGAAGCTTACCCCTGTTGCACTAACACAGCCAAAGAAGTGGTGAAAGCTTTGCTCAATCATATAGTTCCAAGGTTTGGGGTTCCTTTGGGAATGTCATCAGATAGGGGACCACATTTTGTCGCAACAGTGGTTAAAGAAGTTAGTGGGATTTTGGGAATTGCTTGGGATCTGCATACACCTTACAGACCCCAAGTGAGTGGTAAAGTTGAACGTATGAATGGAACCCTTAAAACACAGATTAGCAAAATTTGTCAAGAGACATCCATTACATGGGTTCAGGCCTTGCCTATAGCCTTACTGAGAATCCGCATACAACTGAGACGGAGGGATAACATCAGTCCCTATGAAACATTGTGTGGCAGGCCTTATCAAATTCCAGACATTCCAGGAGAAATTCATATGAGGGGGAAACTTGATTTACAGAGATATCTAATGGCTTTAAGTTCCACATTGCAGAAGCTCCAGAATTACATCGTATTATCCAGACCCATAGGTCTGGACACACCTGCACATCCCTTCCAACCTGGAGACTGGGTCTATGTCAGATGGTAGGACAGTGATCCTCTCCAGCCCAAGTGGAAAGGGCCATTCCAAGTCCTGTTGACTACCCTCACTGCAAAGTCGCTGGCAAAGGACCCTGGATTCACTACTCCAGAGTTAAGAGGGCTTCTGCTCCTGAAACCACTGAAAAAGCAGAGACTGACACACATGAGAATGATGTAGTTTAAATTGTTCTTTTCCTGTGTATTATCTACACATTCGGTAACCATGACCCAGGGTTGGCCCCATGATTTACATGCGTTTAAGTCCAAAATGTATCCAAAGYTCTTAATAAAACAACTGACCTTTAGATGGGAATAGTAACTGGCCACCGATTGGCTTAGGTGGACCAGAGTGGGAGAGTTAGCAAGGATTTGGCTGGAACTTGGAAGTAAACTCAAATTTCACATGAAGTAGGTCTCAGAAATAACACCTTGAATTTTGATTATATCTTCCACACCCTCAATTCATGGTTACCAAACTGGGACTGGATTAAACTATTCATATTAGTTGCAATCATAATTTATTTGCATGATACCCGACTGTATAAAATGTTACTGTAGTTAGATATTTACTGTTAGATATAATATATATATGTATTGCTGTTAGATATATACAATATTAGTAGATATTCAGAATAGAGACTCAACAAGGTAGGGACCTTGTCTGGTCTCTGAAGGGGGGGAATGATGCCGTAGAATTTTGGCTTTTATATTTTTCATATACTTGTAACCCTGCAATTCTTAGTGTGTAACTCTAAAGCCCATATAAAAGTGTTAGCTACTGCCTTTTAGACAAAACAATCCATCTTCAGGCTTGGGCTTCAAGGACACCTTACTGCTTCAGGCCCAAGATATGTAAACAACTGCTGATGAAGGGGGGAAAAACCTGGGGGTAATTACTTCATTACCTGGGGCTGTAATTGGAAGAGCTAGCCCCAATATGCTAATGGACCAAACTTATAAAAGTATGGACAACTCGTGACCAGTCGTCCATCTTGGGTGGTCTAACTTGGGGAGCGGACCTCAGGGGGTCCACCTGGGGTGTAGGCCCCCCCCCACCCTCCGAGCGAACTTTGACTGCCCTGGATGTACCTGAAGGCCTTCAAATAAACATCACCGCTTTTAACCTTTTAATCTTTGTCAAGTCTCTCTCTTTTAGGTAGTCCTGATAAGGCATCAAACTGAGATGGCGGCACCGAGGAAGAAATCTTTCTTCTGCAAGCCTTGGTGAGCTTTAAATGTAACTTAACTATTCCTCTATAAGTCGTGGAAGAGTTTGGGGGGATGAAGAGATTTTTCCCAAAACTTGAGAGAAGTTGCCCATGCTAGATGTGTGTAGACTTCTGAGGTTTTTTGGAGATTGAAGAAAAGGACTTTTACTTCCAGAGCATGGATACACTGTGACATCTCCGTGAGGGTCTCGCCGCGGCACGGGGGACAGAATTGCACTGTAACCGGTCGCTGCCTGGAGCTGCTTGCCTCTGCTATCTCTGCCACCAGCCTGGGTTTCTGCTCCACGTGGGTTGGTGCCAGGGCCTGCTCGTCTCTGCTGTTCCTGCCTTCTGCTGGCCCCTCGGTGGGTGATACCGAAGTCCATTGCTCCCCGGTCGACCCTGCCTGCCTGCGCTGTTTGCTGCCCACTGCTGAGGTTGGTGCTGAGCCAGGCTGCTGCCCCTTGAGTTCGTACTGGGAGTGATCTCCTTCTCCTGCTCGCCAGAGCCACCATTGCCACGTGGAGAGGTCGCCGTGCTCAAGCCACAGGGCCCCCTGCAGCCGAGGGGGAGTCACCTCAGCCTCTCTGCCCCAACGGAGAACCGCCCAAGGACAGACAAAGGACTGTTATGGGGTTTGTCTGTTCTCTTCTTGTTGCTGTTTAACTATCTTGTTATATGTATAGATATATATAATCCTAGTAAAGAACTGTTATTCTTTTTATCATATCTTTGCCTGAAATCCCCGTAATTTCAAATGTATAGTAATTCGGAGGAGGGAGGGGGATCATCCTCTATTTAAGGAAGGTTTCCCACCTTCCTTGACAGATGCCTTTCTTTCAAACTGGGACAGGCAGCGAGGCTTCAAACTTGTCCATGCAGCAGAGGCAAAAAGCCTCCTCCCCCCACCTGGCCCTATACTCCTCCGGTCTCTGGGTTTAAAGGTACAGTAAACATTTTTGGGCATGAGCAGAGGATCATGGAATAAACAATCATAATAAATCATTTTAAGACATTCCACCCCTTATTTCATATCATCTCCTTAATGTCCAAATTAATACATTTAAACTTTAAACAGACATATCTATACATATAGACCTATAACTCTATACAAATAGTGGCAGTGACATTCAGCAGCCAGTGATACATAGCCATTCCAGTACTACAAGCTGTTCTCACTCAAAATAAAATTCCCCTGAGGTACAAAACATATTTCCTCATGTCTCTCCATTACTCACCAAGGGCAACTAGGTCCATGAGCAAAAACAACCCCATAGATGGGTTTGTTTTTGCTTGAGGTAGACTTAATCCAAATAGTCTTCCTTAACATACTCCTCATATGTACTACTGGAACCTTGTCTCCATCTGCTGTACAAAGGTGTTTAGATTTGGCAGGGCCAGCTCGGTGTCCTGGTTTGAAGGACAGATGTCTGTCAAGGAAGGTGGGAAACCTCCCTTGAATACAGTATGACCTCCCTCCCTCCTCCGAATTACTATACCTTTGAAATTACGGGGCTCTCAGGCAAAGATGTGGTAAAAAGAATAACAGTTCTTTACTAGGGTTATATATCTATATATATAACAAGACAGTTAAACGGTAACCATAAGAGAACAAACACCTTAACAGTTCCTTGTCTGTTGTTGGGAGAGTCTCTGTTGGGGCAGAGAGGCTGCGGTGACTCCCCCACGGCTGCAGGGGGCGCTGTGGCACAAGCGAGGCGACCTCTCCACGTGGCAATGGCGGCTCTGGCGAACGGGAAAGAGGGGGGAGGGTCGCCCCTGGTGCGAACCCGCAGGGCAGCAGCCCAGCTCCACCAACCTCAGCAGTGGGCAGCAAGCAACGCAGGCAGGCAGGGTTGACTGGGGAGCGATGGACCTTGGTATCACCCCCTGGCAGACCAGCAGAAGGCAGGCAGAGCAGAGACGAGCAGCTCTGGGTGGCGATTGGTTACAGCATAACTCTGTACCCTGTGCTGCCACGGGACCCTCAGAGATGTCACAGTGTATCCGTGCTCTGGATCGAGCGGGTGGAGATGTCGCAGTGTAGTAGTGTTCCTGGAGTGAAACCGGCACTCGCTGCAGACAGGACCGTCCTCCCTGAACACCGAGCGGAGAGAGAAGCAAGCCCGGTCTCCACCCACCTCTTGCCCAAGTCTCAGGCAGTTCTCTCGCGATGCTCCAGCCTCTGGGGAAACATCCCCCTTGCCCATATTTCCAGGTCTTTGTTTTTCTTTAATTGGGGGAATTGTCCTGGCTTCTGAGCTGGGCAAGTGATCCCTTTTGTCCTTAAGTATCATCCGTTCTGTGTGATTAGCATGGAATGCAGCTGGACAGATAACTTCCTTTTGTTTTAAGTATCGCCCATCAATTCCCGGCCAGTCCCTCCCCACCTACACAGCCTCCCTGGTACCCGAGGGAAAGGAAACAAATTTTCATTTTTTTCTAACCCATAGCACTCGGTTAAAGGAGCTCAGGTGTTGACCAATTAGGTGGTCTTTGTGCAGATGGGAGATGGGAGCTTGGGCGTACGGGTGGTCGCGAGAGCTCTGGGGCGGGATCCGGTGGGAGTGGGGGGGCTGTAGGGACTACACGCCCCCTGGCGCCGGCGGAGGACAGTGCCGGGTGGGTCTGTTGCGCCGACGGAGGGACTGATCCAGGCGCATAGGGGGGAGGACGCGCCGCAGCTCCCTCCGGCTGCCTACCGATGTTTGCATAGCGGGGCGACTCTCGGCCGGGTGCCACTGCACACGACCCCCATGCCACCACCGGGACTGGTGCTCGGAAAGACGACTTTGCAGACCTCGCCAAGGACCCGCCATCCCCGGCATCCTCAAAGACCGCATCTTCAGATGAGCCAAGCGACCCCAGGGACGTAGCATCGTCTCCCGTCTCCGTTTCCGAGCTTGGAAAAACGTCAGCTGGGCGCCCGGAGCGAAAACCCGGAGGGGGGGAACGGATCGATGTTACCTTCTCAGGTTGTAGTACACATCGTGGTCCACCAGATGTCGCTAGAGTCCGAAGGAATACAACACAGAGTCCAGAGAGAACAAAGCGATGCCAGCCTTTAATTAATTAATTATAATTATACAGAGGCTTATATCCCTTAGCTTGCTTGAAGTTTACAGAAGTGTCAAGAGTCTATTGGACCCTTGGTCAGCCACCTACCAAGTTCATTGGTTAATTCTAACAACACCTATTCCAAAATATTTATCTAAGCAAGAATGATAACAAAGCGCAGCTGCACAGAACTTAGTCAAAACTTAGTTAATTTACAAAAGCTCCTAGGATTGTTTATAGTAGTTTTGCTTGGGAAAAGAGAGACAGAGAGAAGTCTCACGAAAATGCTGGGAAAGTTAGAAAACCTCTCTGTCGACAGCTTTTCAGCAGCCACAGGTCTTCGCTAAATGCAGCTCCCGGTTTTTGAAGGTCCTCCCACTCAGTGCCTTCAAGGTAGTTTTTAGCAGCCTGTTGCACTGCTCAACCTTCCCAGCAGCTGGTGCATGATAAGGAATATGGTACACCCACTCAATATTATGTTCTTTAGCCCAGGTGTTTATGAGGCTATTTTTGAAATGAGTCCCATTGTCAGACTTAATTCTCTCGGGGGTACCATGCCTCCACAGGACTTGCTTTTCAAGGCCCAGAATGGTGTTCTGGGAAGTAGTGTGAGGCACAGGGTAGGTCTCCAACCATTCCGTGGTTGCTTTTACCATTGTGAGCACATAACTCTTGCCTTGGTGGGTTTGTGGCAGTAGGATATAATTCATTTGCCGGGCCTTCCCATACTTATATTTAGACCACTTTCCTCTATACCACAGGAGTTTCACTTGCTTGGCCTGCTTGATGGCAGGGCACATCTCACAATCATAGATAACTTGGGAGATACTGTCCATGGTAAAATTCACTCCTATGTCTTGTGCCCACTTACAGGTGGCATCTCTGCCTTGATGATCTGGTGCATCATGGGCCAATCGAGCTAGGAACAACTCCCTCTTATGTTGCCAATTCAAATCTGTCTGTGACACTTCAGTTTTTGCAGCCTGGTCCACTTGTTCGTTGTTGTGGTGCTCCTCATTAGCCCGACTCTTGGGCACATGGGCATCCACATGGCAGACTTTCACGGTCAGTTTCTCTACCCAAGTGACAATGTCTTGCCATTCTTCAGCAGCCCAAACTGGTTTTCCTCTATGCAGCCAATTGGCCTTTTTCCACCTTTCCAGCCACCCCCACAGAGCATTGTCTACCATCCATGAGTCAGTGTAAAGGTAGAGCTTTGGCCACTTTAATCGTTCAGAAATGTTCAAGGCCAACTGGATGGCTTTGAGCTCTGCAAATTGGCTCAATTCACTTTCTCCTTCAGTAGCTTCTGCGACTTGTCGTGTGGGGCTCCATACAGCTGCTTTCCATTTTCGGTTCACCCCCACAATGCAACAGGAACTGTCAGTGAAAAGAGCGTATTGTGTTTTCTCTGTTGGCAGCTGGTTGTACGGTGGGGCTTCCTCAGCACACATCACCTGTTGCTGCTCCTCTTCGTCTGCCAGACCAAAGTTCTCACTTTTGGGCCAATTTGTAATTATCTCCAAGATCCCAGGGTGATTCAGATTTCCGATATGGGCGCGCTGTGTAATCAGGGAAATCCACTTGCTCCATGCGGCATCTGTGGTGTGATGGGTAGAGGGAACCTTTCTTTTGAACATTTACCTCAGCACTGGTAGTCAGGGAGCCAGAAGTTGTGCCTTTGTGCCAATTACCTCTGAGGCAGCCTGAACTCTTTCATAGGCTGCCAGGATTACCTTCTCTGTTGGGATGTAGTTGGCTTCAGACCCTCTGTAACTTCGGCTCCAGAATCCAAGTGGTTGGCCTCGAGTTTCACCAGGTACCTTCTTCCAAAGGCTTCAGGAAAAACCATTGTTCCCAGCTGCAGAGTAAAGCACATTCTTTACCTCTGCCCTGTCCTGACTGGGCCAAGGGCTACCGCATGAGCAATCTCTTGCTTGATCTGGACAAAGGCCTGTTGCTGTTCAGGGCCCTAGTGGAAATTGTTCTTCTTGTGGGTCACCAGGTAAAGAAGGCTCACAATTTGGCTGTATTCGAGAATGTGTATTCTCCAGAAACCTATGGCACCTAGGAAACCTTGCATTTTCTTGTTGCTGGTCAGCAGAGACATCGCTGTGATCTTCTTGATCATTTCAGTGGGTATCTGAGGCCGTCTGTCTTGCCACTTCACTCCCAGGAATTGGATCTCTCAGGCAGGTCCCTTGACTTTAGTCTTTTTGATTGCAAAGCCGGCTTGCAGGAGAATCTGGATGATTTTTTTCCCTTTCTCAAATACTTCCATTGCCATGTTCCCCCACACAATGATGTCGTCGATGTACTGCAAATGTTCTGGAGCTTCACCCTTTTCCAGTGCAGCCTGGATCAGTCCATGGCAGATGGTGGGGCTGTGCTCCTACTCCTGGGGCAGTCGGTTCCAGGCATACTTCACGCCCCTCCAGGTGAAGGCAAAGTGGGACTTGAACTCTGCTGCCAGAGGAATGGAGAAGAATGCGTTAGCAATGTCAATAGTGGCATACCACTTCGCTGCCTTGGACTCCAGTTTGTGCTGAAGCTCCAGCATCTCTGGCACAGTGGCACTCAGCACTGGGGCAACTTCATTCAAGCCATGATAGTCCACTGTCAGTCTCCATTCCCCATCAGACTTGTGAACAGGCCAAATGGGACTGTTGAAGGGTGAGTGGGCCTTGCTGACCATCCCTTGGCTCTCCAGCTCATGGATCATCTTGTGGATGGGGATCACAGCATACTGATTTGTTTGATACTGCCAGCGATGCACAGTCCAGGTGGCAACTTGTACTTGTTCTTCTACCCTTAGGAGTCCTACTGCAGAAGGGCCCTCTGAGAGACGAGGTAAAGTGTTTAACTAACACCCTCTGTCTCCACAGCAGCTATCCCAAAAGCCCACCTGAATCCTTTTGGGTCTTTGAAATAACCACTCCGGAGGAAATTTATGCCCAGAATACACGGGACTTCTGGACCAGTCACAATAGGGTGTTTCTTCCACTCTTTCTTGGTCAAGCTCATCTCAGCTTCCAACAGGGTCAGCTGCTGTGATTCCCCTGTCACCCTAGCAATAGAAACAGGTCCTGCCCCCACATGTCCCAATGGTATCAAAGTACACTGTGCACCAGTGTCCACCAAAGCCTTGTATTTTTGTGGTTCTGATATGCCAGGCCATCAGATCCACACTGTTCAAAAGACATGATTTTCCTGTGCCTCTACCTGGCTAGAGGCAGGGCCCCTCTAGTCCTGGCTATCATTCCCTCCCTGAGCATACATTCTGGGGGTCCCTTCAAGGGGATCAGACATGTCATCCTCCCTTCTGTTATTCCTGGCAGCTCGGCTATGTCAAATTGGAGCTACATTTCTTCTGGTGGAGCTCCCTCTATTAGTAGTTCCCTCCTTCAGTTTACGCACTCATGCTGCCAGGACAGAAGTGGGTTTTCCATCTCACCTTCGCCATGGTCACACAGGAGGAACCACAGGTCAGCTTGTGGCGTGTACCCTCTCTCTAGCTGGGGAACATCTGCTTCTAATAGTAGGGCCTCTGGTCTGTACTAACTAGATTTGGAGAAGGTCCTCTTTAAGCTCCTTCCTAAGTTTCTGATGGGTCTCTCCAATCCTGTCTTCCACTTTCTGTATATGCTCTGTCAGGTTTGTTTCCACAGCTGAGATTTTTGCTTGTGCTGGGCCGTGCACAGTGTCTTTATACGCCTGGAGCCTCTTTGTCATAGCATCCCGTCTCGTCACCCTTATTCCACTGCATCATTGCTAGGGCAAGGGCGTACTCTTGTGACTTGAGTCGTGAAAGTTTGAGTCACATCACTGACGTGCATTTTATTATGTCCAGACTTCTAGGGGTTTGGTCGTCATCTGAGAAAATGGTTTTTATCACGGCCACTTCTCTCAAGCATTGAATTCCTTGCTCCATGGTCTTCCAAATGCCTAGCTGCAGCTGGAGATCTAGGCACAGGTATCTTTCTTTCATGCTTGTTAAGAGCCATGTCCAGAGGCTGAGAGATTCAGGCCTCCTTGGAACAACCTGGTCAATATCCACATCACGTGACAGGGGTCCCAAGTGCCTCATTTCATTACTATCCAAAATTATACCATCACCTGCGGTGTCCCGGATTCAGACAAACCAACTTACTATAGACTCATCAAGCCATCGGGTAAGATCTTTCCTTAGATTGCGAAGGCTTTCTAGGGACAGAGACTCAGTAATGATTTCTGGTTCTGACTTCTCTGCTGGCCGTGAGGGTCCTGGCTCCCCATCATCATTGAGTGGGTGAATGGATTTGGTTTTGTGTTACCTTCTCTGGACGGGGCAGACAACTGCTATTGGCTTAGGCTCTCCATCTGGTTTAACTGCAGCTTGAGTGACTGGGGTGTCTGCTGATTTATTCTCCTGCCCCTCTGGCGGTACCTGCTGCCCTACAGTACTGAGCAGTGTGTGATAAGCATTAGTTGGGGCCCAGCATGTTGCAGTGAGCTTCTTCTCTTTAGACTTGTCATTGCAATTTTCTTTCAGGTATTTCCCCACCTCAGCTGGATTCTGAATTTGTTCAGGGGGAAGTTCCAAGCTATCAGGGCAGAGAACTCCTTGAGGGTTTGGCCCATGTCCTCCCACATCCCACACCACTTAGAATTTTCCTCGACTGGGGCAGATCTCTGGACAATCTCTCTGTAAATCTCCGCCCTTATTCTAGACATGCTGCAGACTGTGTAGATGAGACCTAACAAACCTAACAGATGTAACAACGAAAAGGTAGTATTTTTAACATCCAGAGGGAGTTGAACATTTTCAAAAGGTGATGTGCCAGATCTGAAGGGGAAGGAGGTGGTAAAAGGCTGGGAAAAATCACACCCTACTTCTCCCCCAACAGACTGGGTATAATTACTAATAATCCTCCAAAAAAGGCTGCAGAGATGAGGACGGGGAAACAGCAGAGAATACAGATCCCAAATAACTCTCATTGCCCCTGATGCTATTATTTGATAAATAATTAGCACAGGGCCTATCAATACAGCAATCCTGATTCTTGTCCCTGATATGTAAAAGACATGCCAGGGCCACAATTGCCAATGTATATGGATAAGCACACATGCCTAGGTGCTGGAAAGACACTATTGAAGCAAGCAGCGTGATGACCACTGAGTGCTGTACCCAATACAAAATGTTTTAAACAAGAATGTAATTTTTTTTTTCACTTTCTCTTGCCTCACACTGGGTGCCAAATATTGTCTCAGTTTTGAGACAAATTTAAGAGAGGACTCTTTGGAAATGCATCCTCTTCTCTAAAAGGGTTCCAACAATCCCTTTCCACCAATAGGAAATGAATACTAATAGATGAAAGTGAAAAAAACCCAGTTCATTAACAAACAGAATGCCCACCAACAAGGCAAGGGAAAATGCCGCACCTGCTCCGGTGGCAACCGACACGACCTTCCCAAAAGCCCCCGACCGGGAGAGCTTTTATCAGAGGCGCGACCGGCACACTCGGCAGACGAGCCCACTCTTGCAGGCAGATGATAAAGCGACGGGAGGAGGCGAAGGAGCGAGACGGACCTTCTGGTGTGGTTCCCAACAACAGCTTTATTGCGGGAGGGTCAGGGACCAAAAGGCAAAATGTCGCCCGGGGTGAGGGATTATATAGAGCAACAGGGTAGGTGGGGAGAGCAACAGACCGATAAGATTAGGGCCAGGGGTAACGGACAGGGGAACATCCAATGCGGAAGAGGAGGGGGAGGAATTCAGGGGAAGGAACGAATGGGGTACAAGCTTTAACAGATGATTCTAGAACTGTAACCATATACGGTGTGTGTCTGTCAACCTTCGGGGGAGGAGATGTGGGTAGCATCAGACGCTAGAGATGGCCCACCACCGACGACGGGCCGGCCTCCCTTCCGAGATGGTTTGCACCACCGCAGCAGGAAAAAGTAACTGTTAAGCCCTAAACTGTTAGAACTGATTTTCACACACACACTGTCTCAGTTTGAGACAAAATTAGGAAAAACGTCCCGACTAGGGGCGTCTCCTCTGCAGATGGTAGGATTCAAAAACTCCCTCCCCCCACCTCAGGAATTTCTCAGAGGAAAGTGAAAAAAAACACTTTATTTAACAAGCAGGGTGCACGCAGGCACCAAGGAAAGAAAGAAAAAAATGAATCATGTTAGATAATAAACCTCTCGCAGTGGAGAAGACCTGGGTAGAATTCAGAGTCCTTTCATGTAGATGTGGCTCTGCTCTCTCTCCAGAGCTGGGGTATGGTGTGGGCCCCTCCAGGCTGCGATCTGGGGCGTCCCAGTGATGGTATGTGGGGCCAGAGCTCGGTGAACAGTTCCAGAGGAAGAAGGAGAAAAAAGCACAGTCCCAGGAAACTTTTCTTGCCTCAGCCAGCAGGCTAGCAAAAAAAGAAGAAATTTTAACTCCCTGTCTCTCTCCTGAGAAACAGAGCCAAGAGCTGGCTAAAAAAAAAAGAAGGTGCTCCCTCTGCCGCTGCAGCCACAGTGAGAGTGTGGGAGGGGGACATGTATGTCCTTGAACACGAAGCTGTGTTGAAGAATTCAGCTGAAAGGCACAGGATTCATGTCTGGAATAGAGCAGGTGATAGGGGATACAGCATCATAAAGTCACCCCAAGACACACACACATGAACAAAGACCCAAAAAGTGTCCGGAGAATGGGGCCAGTGTTGGAGGAATACTCTTTCTCGACATGTGGTCCGAGATGTTGCCGGCTCTCATGCTGAAGGAAGTGGAGCTTCCGCACAGGAGTTCCAGCAGCAAGGGAAAACTCAGGGGCTACCTGGTGTCGACCTTTTCTTCATGACAGTCACAGCAGATGAAACAGCTGAGTTGGATCCTTTTGGTGTGCTTTTTCTCCCTGGCTTGGCTCCCCGAGGCTTGGGGCTGGAATAGAGCAGCCCCACTTCCCGCCTGTCCCGCTCCCGCTGGTCTCGGAGCAGTAGCTCATTCAGTTCACCTCCAGGCAGCCAAAAGATTGCTACTCCAGCTTCTCCAAGCCAGGGAAAGGAAAACTTTTTTGCCTGGGCAAAAAACTAAGTCAGCCAAGCAGAGAAACCACATTGCACAGAGCCATGGAAAGCCTGGGCAGAGAGGCTTCAAACCTGTCCACGCAACAAAGGCAAAAAGCCTCCTCCCCCCACCTGGCCCTATACTCCTCTGGTCTTCGGCTTTAAAGGTACAGTAAACATTTTTGGGCATGAGCAGAGGATCATGGAATAGACTATCATAATAAATCACTTCAAGACAATAAGACTAAACGGAATTTCAGGAATGTGTTAGAAGGGTTAGCTTATTGTTCTAAAATGTGAGACAAAGGGCAGGAAAGTACTAGAAGCTATATAACCATATATTAACAGTCTACAAAACTACAAGTATATGAAAAATATATAAAAAGCAAAAATCTTAAGGCATCATTTCCCCCCTTTAGAGACTTGACAAAAATTCTATCTTGTCTAGTCTCTACCCCCTATATTTAGCCACAGCATCAAATAATACAGCAAACTATTATTCAGACACTAACTACAAATACAACTAGTATGAACAGTTGTTTTATCCAGGTCCAGTTTTGTAACCATGAAGTAAGTGTATGGAAGATATTTTCAAATTCCAATGAGTCATCTTTGAGAGTTACCTGATGTAAAATTTGAGTTTATTTCCAAATTTCAGCCAAATCTTTATTAATTCTTCCACTCTGATCTCTATAAGAACAACTAGTGTAGATAACCATACACACACCCCCTTTGTGAGGCTAATAGAAAATAGAGAGCCATTCTGTTTTGCAGAACCACACAAGACAAACCCTGAATGTCTTCTTGTAAGGCCATGATTGCATCTGAAGTTTGATTCTCAATATGTTCAATAACAGCTGAAATGTTAACAATTGCTTTCCCTAATTCAGTTATTCCTAAAGAAGGAATAAGAGCCCTAATTGCACTTTGGAAAGTCGTGGGATGCTCAAAAGGGAATTGTTGGATATCTTCATCCTTACATAAGTTATCATCCACCCACTTTCCTCTTCAATGTGGTCAAATATTGTTATGTTTGGAATTACAGCCCCGAGGGCTGTCACAGGACCTTTCCTGTGACATTAAAAACCATGCAGGGAACCTTATAATTTTCTTGATCAGGAATTAAGCTGCTTAGGGTTATAGGCAGGAAGGCCTTAGTGACTCTTTCCAACTTCTCGTAACAGTTTGTCTCATTAATTATAACACCAATTAATGGCCAGTTGTTATTCTTGTCAGTTGTTGGCATTTGAGTACAAATCCAACTGTTTTTATGAAGAGCTTTGGATACATTTTGGACTAGAGCCATATGCAAATTTTGGTTCCAAACTTGAGTTATGGTTGTCAACTTTGCAGATAACAAACACAGAAAGAGCAGTTTAAAACACATCATCATCTTCATTTGTATCAGTCTCTGTTTTTCCAGTTATTTCAGGAGCAGAAGCTTTCTTAACTCTGGAGTAGTGAATCCAGGGCCCTTTTCCAGTGACTTTGACTGTGGTGAGGGTAGTCATCAGGACTTGGAATGGTCCTCTCCACTTAGCTTGCAGGGGGTCATTGTCCCAGCATTTACCATAGACCCACTCTCCAGGCTGGAACAGATGAGCAGATGTGTCCACTCCTATGGGTCTGGATAACACGACCAATCTCTGGAGCTTCTGCAAAGTGGAACTTAAAGCCATTAAATACTTTTGTAAGTAAATTTTCCCCCTCATGTGAATTTTTCCCAGGATATGTGGAATTTGATATGGCTTTCTATACAATATTTCATAGGGACTTATGTTGTCCCTCTGCCTTGGTTGTATGCAGATCCTCAGTAAGGCTATAGGCAAGGCCTGAACCCATGTCATAGATGTCTCTTGACAAATTTTGCTAATTTGTGTTTTGAGGGTTCCATTCACACGTTCAACTTTGCCACTTGCCTGGAGTCTATAGGGAGTATGCAAATCCCAGACAATTCCCAGAATTCAACTAACCTCCCCCACTGCCATTGCAACAGTGGGGCCCTCTATCTGATGACAACCCCAAAGGAACCCCAAATCTTGGAATTATATGATTGAGGAAAACTTTTACCACTTCTTTTGCTGTGTTAGTTCGATATGGGTAAGCTTCAGGCCATCCATTAAAGGTGTCAACCAACACCAGTACGTACCTGTATCTGTCTTTGCGTGGTCACTCAGCAAAATCTATTTGCCAATAATCTCCAGGAAGGTCTCCGGCCTTTTTTACCCCTAGCACTACTCTTTTGCTTGTATCAGGATTGTTTTGACGGCAGATTTCACATTTGCTTACTATAGATTGCACAATTTCAGTCCCCTTCCTATTACTACCTTTCTCAGATGTTTCAAAAGGTTTTCTGTTCCCCAATGGGTGCCTTCATGTTCCCACACGGCAATCTCCCGAAGGAGCAGAGGTGGGACTACAGCCTGTCCTGTTGGTGTAACAGCCCACCCACTTTTTTTTATTCCAACTGTAGTAGTGGCTTAGCCTGCAGCTAAAGATGCTGCGGAGCATAAGCCAACCACACAAGTAACCGAGGAGCCAGTGGGGCCAGAGAGCCCAAGTGTTGTATTAAGCAAAAGCTCCGAGGTCCAAGATCTCCCTCTAAATTGTGGTAAGGAGGAAAGTCTCTCCCACCCAAGCCTTAGAGTAGTGTGCTCCCCCATTCATTTAGTATATCCTTGTCAATCTATGTTCTGTATATGGTTATGTTCCAGAATGTTCTCCCTCACTCGATGCCCCATTGGCTTTGTTCCCCTGCTCCTCCCCTCGCCTACCCTTATTCGTTTGTGTACTGCTACCCCACCTTTTCTCCTCCCCCTCACCCTAGTGTGGTTGGCCCTCAGTATTCTCTCCGCCCCTTGTCTGTGCTGTATAAAACCTTGTGTCACCCTATTCTTTTGGCTCTCCTTCCCTGACCCTTCAAGAATAAACACCTTCTGTGGAACATCATAAGGAGAGTCCACCTCCAACTCTTTATTCCCGTCTTAAGGTGTCCACTGTGTGACTGCCTGCTTAACCACCTATGCTGGTGGGATCAGCGGGTGGAAAACACAGCACTGTGCCTTTCCCACCGGCTGTCACACACTGCACCGAGGCACCGCCGGACAAGCGTGAGGCTTCTAGGAAGGTTGCGGCCACTGACCTCCAGCTAGACGAGGCCACGCTGTGACATCCAACCTTAAGGGACTCAATTAACTGGTGGTCTTTCTGATCATACTTTGGGGTAAACCCTGACAGACCGATTTCTTTCTGTGGTATTACTGCTAGGATGCCTTGTTCTGCAGCCCCTTTTGCTGTTTCATCGGCAAAGTGATTCCCTAATTCGTGAGTTATTTTCCCCTTTTGATGAGCTTTGCAATTCATAATAGCCACCTCTATAGGCTTCCAAATACTCTGCAGGAGTGCATAGATCTGTTCAGCATGCTTAATTCCATTACCTTGCACAGTCAGCAGCCCTCTTTCCTTCCAGATGACTCCATGGGCAGGCACAACACTAAATGCACATTTAGAATCAGTCCATATATTTACCTTCTTTCCTTCATTCAGTTCTAGAGCTCTTGTCAGTGCAATCAGTTCAGCTTTCTGTGGTGATACATCTGGTGGCAAGGCCTTCACCTCCATTACCTTGTCTGTGTTTGTCACTGCATAACCTGGCATTCGTTTACCATCTTGCACAAAGCTGCTTCTGTCTGCATATAGTTCTCAATCTGGATCTTCTAGAGGCACATCCTTCAGGTCTGGTCTGCTGGAATAGGCCACTTCTATTGTCATTCCCAGGAATGCTTGCATTTTTCTCACAGTGTGGTGTCGCTCTCGGACACGAAATAAGCACACGAGACAGTTGTCAGGGTTCACCAGCCAGGGTAGAAGCCAAGGAGGCTAAGGGGAAAAGAAAGAGAGCGGCCTCTGCCCTCGGTCTTTATTTATATGTTTTTAGAAACCACCGTGGATTGGAGGATGGGAATACCACCTCCTGCTGTCCACTGGTCAACGGAATTGTCTATCATATAGGTTAGGAATTCAAAAACAATCAGGTCGGTTAGAATAACAAGAGCTATGTTTATACAAAAGTGTGTGAGAAACTATTTGCCGAACTAAAAACACTGCACAACTGAAGAACTGCAAAATGCAGGGCTACAGCGTGGGGCTCTGGAAGACGACAGATGGCTTCCTTCCAATCTCTGCTGAGTCGTTGATGTCCACAGATGATCTCAAGCCCCAAATAAATCACTACTTCCTTGGCAATTTGTGCTTTTTCTTTTGAGACTCTATACCCACTTAGTCCCAAAAAGTTTAACAAACTTGCAGTGAGTTGGATGCAGTTGTCTTGATCTTTGGCAGCAATTAGTATATCATCGATGTATTGTAAAACAACCCCTCCTGGTTGCTGTCTTCTCCAGTCCTCCAGTTCTTTTGCCAGCTGATTTCCGAATATAGTTGGGCTATTCTTGAAACTCTGGGGTAGGATGGCCCAGGTGAGTTGGGTTCTTCTCCCTATTTCAGGATTTTTCCATTCAAAAGCAAAAAACTCTTGGCTGTTTTTATTTACGGGAATGCAGAAGAAGGCATCTTTAAGATCCAGCACAGTAAACCACCCTAAATCATGTCAGTGTGGTCAAAAGGGTATAGGGGTTGGCTACTACTGGATGTATATCCTCTGTTATTTTGTTAATTGCTCTTAAATCCTGCACCAATTGATAGCTCCTACCATCAGCTTTTTTTACTGGTAGGATGGGCATGTTGTATTTGGATTCACATTCTACCAATAACGCAAATTTAAGGAACTTTTCAATTATAGGTGCTAATCTGATACGACTTTCTAACTTCAAAGGGTATTGTTTTTGTCTTACAGGTGTCGCTCCTGGTTTGAGTGCAATGCTTACGGGTTTTGCTCGTTTGGATTACCCAGGATAATCGCTATCCCACACTATTGGGATGACAGCATGTAAAGGGTTAGCCTGAGGGCAGACCCCAGACCCCCATTGTGGCGGTGGGTTTGACCACCTATTCTCTCCCCTATAATGAGGAAGGTCGCTCCCCCCAGACTCTGCTTTTGGTACATCCCTTGTTCAGTTAATCTGTCAATCTATGTACCCTTATATGGTTTGGTTCTGGAAAGTTTTCCCTTCCTCGGTGCCCCATTGGCCTTGTTTCCCTGTTCCTCCCCTCGCCTACCCTCATTGGTTTATGTATTGTAGTCCCGCCTTTTTCTCCTCCCACTTACCCCTATGTGATTAGTT
>JACAXG010000325.1:237183-251048 GCA_018881555.1 Amblyornis subalaris | reverse complement strand
ATGTGATTGGTTCCCAGTGTTCTCTCCGCCCCTGTTGAGTTCGGTATAAAACCCTGTGTACCCCTGTGCTCTGGGCTCTTCTGCCCCTGCTCCCGGACCTTTGCAATAAACAAGTTGCCACCCCAGAAGAGCCCCTCCTGACTCTTTGTCCCCGGCTTAAGGCGTTGAGTGTGCCGACCACCGCACACTGCGCTGAGACACCACTGGACATAGGATAGCTCTCAGGAAGGTTGCGGCACATACCATCGGCCCGCCGCGACACCCCATGGCTATATTCTTCAGAGGATATGAGACAGCAAAAACAAGGCTGCAAGCTTGAGAAATGATTAAATATTTTTATTCACTAACTACTACTAAGAATAGAAAGAATAAACAAATAATAAAAAATATTAAGGCACAATGTACAAATATCACTCTCCTCCCAAATACATCCCAATCTTCCTCACTGATCACACAAAGGACATAAATACGAGATTCTGATCTTTTGATTGAATTCTTATTGCCACTTTATGGGATAAAGAGTTCTTTCTGTCATGCAGTGGGGTTCACCCCAGGGAAGATAACTCCCTACAGAGTGTCTTCAGCGTGGCCCCAAACCTTCAGGAAAACACCACAGCCCGCCCAGGTTTTGCAGTGGTGTATCCTCTCTCCCAAAATACACTCGGCGGTTTGTGGGTCACAAGAAAAGTCTGATGGGGTTAAGCATTTAAGAATAAGTCATCCCAGCCTAAAGGCACCGGTAGTACAGTCTCTCGCCCTCACTCATAATCTCCAAAGGCTGCAACTTCATCTGCTCACAACATAAAATATTCTTAGGCTGTGAATTTCAAATCCCCCCAATGTCTGTACTTTGTGAATTACAGAGAAACTTAGTTTGGCTCTATTACTGATCACGATCACCCATAGCTCTCAGAAAGGTGAATCCCGATGCTGGTAAAGATGGCTTCTTCTCTGGTATTTCTTGCCACTTCCATCTTCTCTTCCGTTAGGCTACTGGTGATCATATCAGTCCTTCATGTTACTTGCTTCCCTTTCTCTCTGGCTTGGAAAAGAGGTTAATATTTGCAGAAAATGCCTACAGAAGTATTTGTAACAGTTCACATACTCCCATCAGATAATTCAGCTGGTTTTCTCCCCCTTTAAATCATACGACTACGTCTCTGGTCTGTATCAGCAAGGCAGGTTCTCTCCCCGAACTGCACCGTCTGCATTGGCAGCTATCCAATTTACAACAGTTTTATTAGCTGCTAATTATTCACTGCAATTCGCCTTATCTCTGCAAGGTCACCCTTTGATCTCACCCATCCATCTCCAAAGGGGAAAAGAAGGGGGGGTTTCTCGGCTCGTCTCTCAGCCATCTCTCTTGGCTCGGGTCCGGCTTGGTCTTGGTCCAGATGGCAATAGGCCAGCTTCCTCTCGGGTCCAAACGGAGCGGGACCGGTGGGGGTGAGGCCGGGACCCCCGCTGGACCCCCTGGGCCCCGGGCTCTGGGGGGGGCCACTGCTGCCCGTGGGTGCAGCAGGGAGCAAGTGAGTAGCTACTTCCTGGATGGTTTTTTATAACATTCTTTCCACAGAGGCGTATCCTGAAATCAAGTGGCTTATAAAACTGTCCATCAACTGTTTTAACCAATCAGATCTCTTCCACACTGGGTCAACCTATAATACAGCATTTTCAACTTCTATGGGGATTTTGCCACAGTCCTCCTGTATGAAAAGGGTAGCAGCCTCATGAAATTTAGTTTCAGGAATGATAACTTTTATTTCCCCACTTTGCAAAATTTAATTTCAGCTTCTAATTTCTCCAAGAGATCCCTACCCAGTAAAGGCTTAGGAGAGTTTGGCAAATAGAGGAATTGGTGAGTCACCCAGTGTTTTCCCAATTTAAATCTCAAAGGTTGGAAGAAAGGTCTTGTTTCACTTACCCCTTTGGCACCAATCACTTTTACAGTGTCCTGACTCAGTTTCCCTTCCAAAGTGTTTAACAGGGAATATGTCACTCCTGTATCCACCAAGAACTCAGTTTTGTCTTTCCCCAGCTTAGCTATAACCAGAGGTTCTGCTGGGAAAGAAACCTCCAGTCCCCTTCATTCCCCATTTACAGCCAGTTCAGGAGCTGGGTCTGGAAATTTCTTTTTCGCCGAGATTGGACACTCCTTTTCCCAGTGTCCTTTCTTCTTGCAAAAAGGGCATTAGTTCTGATGCAGAGGGGCAGGAGTACCCTTTCTAGGTACCCTAGGTGCCTTTTCCTGATGGACCCTCTTACCATGCTGGCATTTGCATCTATGACACTCGTGACAGTCACTGCATTTATGACACCTGTGGCAATAATCCTCCACCACCATCAGTGCTTTTGCCCTACCTTTTGGATCCCTATTCCGATACACTGTCTAAGCTATGTCCAATAATTTACCTATATCTTCCCTCTCACCTATCTTTTGCAGCTTTTTCCTTATATCGTCTGCAGACTGGCCTACAAACAGATAGACCATGTGTTCTTTCTGTTCAGCTGATTCAAGGTCCAAAGTTGTGTATTTTCATGCAGCCTCCTTTAGCCTATTCAAAAAGTCTGTTGGGGATTTGTCTTCATCTTGCTTTATGTTGTATAATTTCGATCAATTTATTGATTTAGGAATAGCATTTCTTATACCATACACCACCCAATTCTGATAGTATTGTAACCTTTCCATGTGCTCTGCTACACTGGGGTTCCATTTTGGATCCTCTAAAGGGAAAAAATTGCTAACTGACCCTTGAAGAGTTCTAACCACTATCTGTGCTTCAATCGCAGATTGAACAGCCATTCTAACCATCTCTTTCTCTGTTTTATCAAGCAATGTATCCATTATAGCCTCCAAATCATGCCAATCTGGATTTTGTGATCTAATGGCTCTTTCTACGAAAATTAGCCACCTTTTCTGGATTTTCTCTATACTCCCCAACCACGGCCTTCCATTGCTGCAGCTCAACAAGACAAAGGGGAACCCTTATTAAGACAGGACCCTGGTTACCCATGGCCTGTCTCAAGGGAGCTTGTATAGCAGCTTCTCCCTTTTTAGATCTGGTGGATCTAGCAACAGGGCTAGAGTCTGCCATGGCCTCACATGCCCTTCTTCCCTTTCTCTTCCTAGTTGCAACAGATATTTCTCCCTCAGGCTCTTCCTCTTCGGAGGAGGTACCTGAGTCTGTGCTAGCAGGGTTGCTTTTAATGGCTCTTGCTCCTGCAGCCTCCCTTTTTAGGAGCGGAGGGGAATAGGGAGGGTGACCCTGCTTTTCCCTTCTCATGGGGGCTGGAAGTACCTTCCTGCTCGCAGGACTGCAAGTGCCCCCAACAGATGGGAAGGCATACCCACCCGGACCCCCAAAAGCACTGGGGAGCACATAAGGGATAGGCCAGGGAAGTGTCCCGAAGCCGGGCCCCACCCCCTCCCCCTTGGATAATGAAGATGGGGGTAAGGGGGGCCACATGGGGTAGCCCCGCTCCTGCCTTTGCCCATAACGGTGGACAAGGAAGCCACACAAGACTCAGGAGTGGGCGTGTCCCCACCCCTGCCTCCCGCCGTAACCGTGGACGGGGGAGCCGACTAGCCTCTGGGGTGGGTGCATCCCCACCCTCTGCCACTCCCGTGGCTGTGCTGTGGGTTGGAGGCACGGAGGCGGCATCGCCAACAGGAGTTGCGTTTTCCCCCCCATGGTCACGGCCCCCGACCCCCCCCCGAATTTATTAGTCCCTTCATATTTGGAGCAATGAACATGTCTAAGTCTGATATATCCGGGCCTCTGACACAGACTTGGCTAATAGAGTGCTTTTTACACTGTTTCTGTTTCCTTTTATCCCCCTTTAATGCCATAACTGAAAGTTCCACAGGAGCCTTATCAGATTCACCATTTTTTCGTTAATCTGGGCGATCTAATAGGAGAAGAAATAATTCTGCATACATGACCTCATTCCATCTCTTTCCCTTCTGTAGGAAAGAAAAGTTCTAACACAGTTTCGATTCGCAGAGATGCAAACTTTGGCCATGTTTTCCCTTCCTCTAACCTGTGCCACAGCCAAAGTTGTGTACTTAATCTAATCAATTCCTGCCTTTTAAGAGACGTTTCTTGTCACGTTAAATGACACCAATACCGTAATATTAATCCAAGGGGGAAATTTTTGATGATCTCTTTCTCTGTTGACTGTCCACACCCCATCCCAGCCTGGGATTTGAACTAGTGCCTCCCGGATTCCAAAACAAGCTCCCAGTGCTGCGCGCCTGTTACGAATGGGGGAGAGAGTTTAAACCAGGCTTCTGCCTTTGCTCAGATTTCTGGCAGTAGGCAGCAGTTTTATTGAAGCAGCCAGCACCCCAAAACCACTCTCACTCACAAGTTCTTAATCATGACCAATCAGGTCTATTACAACATGAATTATTTATTGAATAGACACAAGAAAAACAGACATAAGACTTTAAACAGACTTCTTACTACACAGGATAAACAAAAGAAACACTACTAGTAGGTTCATATATAAGACAGTGCACAATAAAGGTACCTATATTACAGCTAGCGAAGAAATAATATAGATTAGGAAACCAATGTAACTTACCAGCTAATGATGGTGGTGTACAGAAGCCTCCTTTCACTCAACTTCTAGAAGAGTAACTCGAGGCCGATGTCTCGACTTTGAGGAGAACTTTCCACACACTCAGAGAGTGTGTAAGAGATTTCTGATTTCATGAAAATCATAGTGGTTTTTTATAGATGGTAAAAGTGCTGTGTTTGTCAGTCACAAATTTTTGCTTATCTTTTCTCCTCCGTTCCCAGGAGGATGTTTGTTGCTAGCTAAGGATGTTTTTCAGCCGAGATAAATCACCACAAGGCAAGCTATTCTGCCTTGCCTTAGCCATGGGGGGAAGACAGATAAGCTTTTGCTGTATCGGGGGTGAAAGGTCCTGTTGATGCCAGAGAGATTTTTTGGTTTTATGCTTTTTAGATTGGTAGTATTTTAGTTTTATACTTTTATATATTAGTACCCCTATAATCCTATAACCTCTATCCTGTAACCTTCTATCCCTTTCCTATAGACAAAACAGAACCAAGTTATCAGCCTTTAAGCATTCCAGAGTTAGACTCGATAARCTATTGAAGTAAGCAGARVACVTCCAATAGAARYTTGCCACAAGGAATAGTGTAACAAAATTCTGCTTTTCATTGGAGAATATTTCAAAACTATGTTACCCCTRTAATAGTAGAAGCACGAACACCTWCACAGACTTTTTTACCCTTTTGTACCCTTTTTACCTTTGTATAACTTACACTTGCTGGAACCCCGCTCGGCAGGATTGGGCCCAAAGCCTGCGCAGCGGGGGGTCCCGGGGTTATCCCCGGGAAAGCTTTGCTTTCTCCAAATCCTTTAATAAATTTTTACTTTTTACCTTCTTATTTCGGCCTCAGCCTTTATTTTCCAAAGATATAAGGCATCAGTTTCTGGCGCCCAATGCGAGGCACGATTCCCCGAAAACTTCCCGGATTTTTTTTTTAGAACAGTTTTTAACTTTTTCTGCCAGCAAAAAGAAGAAAGAAGTCATGTTACCGAGACGAACTACCACGCTCCAGAGCGGGGAATCCAAGAACCACCAGAGGAAGAAAGGAGAGGTAATAACACCAGGAGAAAGCAAATTTGTTAGTTGTTAGTGTATTTGTTTGGTTAAGAGATCTCTTGTTTGATTCAGTGGTGTTTAGAGACGGGAATTGCTTTTAGTGTAAGTTGTGCCTTGCTTTGTTTGTTACCCCTGTCTCTAACACCAGTTGGTACAGTCCTTGGTTGGGGTTGGGGGAGGGAGACTACAGTTCAGCTGGGTGAGCCTGCGTTTTCCCTACTATTCCCAAAGTGCTGGTGGTACAGAGGTAGTGCTGCCGTTTTTGAAACCTAGGGGCCATGGTTCAAATCCCGGTGTAGCTGTAGTTTTAAAAGCCTGCGGTTCTCTGTCGGTTTTGTGTTTTTCTCTCTGCCTTTTCACGTAATACAGCTTTCTTTAGTCCAAACTAGTGCTGGACACTGGCTTGGAACTGTATTCTTGCTTTCTGTTAATCTGTTCTGTCTCCGCGGCTTTTAGCTTGTAAAAATGGGAAATATAGGTTGTATTTGTTCAAGTGGAAGTGTAGAAATACCTAAGAATTCTGCCTTAGACCTGGTTTTGAAACACTGGACTAACTTAACTGGGAAAAGTACTCCTCTTACAAAACCAGCGATTATAAGATTGTGTACTGCAATTTGGCCATTATATCACTCATCAGATGGAGAAACGGCCTCAGTTTGGGACACTGGATGATAGGCTGATATTAAAATTAAAATCACGACTTCGTTTAGAGGAAAGATGGGATGAGTTAAGATACGTAGAGCCTTTCCTTCTTTCCACACGCCCTGAGCTCCAAAACTCAAAAAACCAGGATATTTTGGCCTTAAAAGGGAGAGGTAGAAAAGATGAAAAGAAAGAAGTGACTTTTAAAATGGATTATGAATTACCAGAAATAGACCAGATAGCTCCTGCCATGAGGAACGGGCAGGGAAGAGGGAGGGGGGGGCCCCTTCCTCCTCCTCGTCCCCCTCCTCCTCCCCCTTCCCCGCCCAAATCATCTGCTCCATTCTCTTCCTCGGAACATTCGAGCAGGGAGGGAGCGGAGACTCCCCCTCCGTTGTCCTCCCCACTGGTAAAGATAGAAAAGGAGCAGGACGACCCCTTCAATTGGCCTAACCCCCCCACACAGCTAGCCCAGCTCCTAATCCCAACCCCTGCTCCAAACCACGCCTCAGTCCCGCCTGCAGGGGCAGCATCGGGGCGTGCAAAACTGACTCCAGCCCAGCCCTCAGGGGAGGGGCTGCAGCTCACAGCTCCGCCTTGGGAAAGCGACACAGCTGGCCCATCCCATGGGAGGAACAGCAAGGGAACATCCCACAGTGACATAAGGGGGGCAGGGAAAGGGAAAAAGAAAGGAAAGTCACATCGCCACAGAGGAACCGATAGAGGGAAAGGGAAGCAACCTGTCAGCCAAGATAAGAGTGACACAGACAGCAGCACAGATATAGACAGCAGTAGTACAACAGACAGTGGCAGTGATTCAGATTCTGATTCCTCTTCAGAAGAGTCTGATTCATCTCCCCTCCCTGAAAGAAAGGCTAAAGAAAAAACAACTCGGTCCAAGAAAGGAAAAGGGAAGGTAGCTAAAAAAGCTGAAGAGGCCTCCAGTCCTGTAGCTAGAAGGACGAGATTTAGAAAGGGAAAAGAACCAATACTGCAAGCCCCATTGAGGGAAGCTTTGGGAAATCAAGGACCAGTTTATATCAAGATCCCCTTTTCTCTGACAGAGCTACAAACCTAGAAAAATTCAGTTGGGAAATACAAAGAGGACCCTCAAAGGGTAGCTGAATTTGTGGAACAGGCTATAAAAACCCAGTGTCCAGACTGGAATGATATGAACAGCATAATGAATGCTTTGCTAGACCAAACAGAGCGAGAAATGGTAAAAAGAACAATCATTTCAACTGTTGAGGGCCAAATAATGGGTGGTGGTATTCGAGAGTCAGTTGGTGAAGTCTTTCCTTCAGATGACCCCAAGTGGAACCCAAATATTCCAGCAGATATGGAAAAGCTAAAACGTTATCAAAACTGGATAGTATATGGAATGAAACATGCAACCTCTAAAACTATAAATTGGTCCAAATTATATGAAGTAAAACAGGATGAAAATGAATCTCCAACAGATTTTTTAAATCAGCTAAGAGAAACTGCAAACAAATATACAAATATAGACCTGGAATCCCCTGAAGGAAAAGCTCACCTGGTTTACTTGTTTGTGGGTCAATCTTCAAATGATATGAGAAAACTCCAAAAACTAGATGAGAAGCAAGACATAGCCAAATTGCTAGATGTAGCTTGAACAGCATACAGGAACAGAGAGCCAAGGGACAGATGTCAGTACAATAAGAAAGATTCTAATAAGAAGTCATCTAAGAAATCAAGAAACACTGCCTCTTCTTCTTTAGACAGTGACCAGTGTGCTTTCTGCAAAAAGAAGGGGCATTGGAAAAATGACTGTCCAATACTGAAGAAGTCGTCCCAGGGGCCAACCCCTCAATTAGCAGTGAACCAGGCATGAAGGGGACCGGAGGCTTCTACCCCAGCAGAACCTCTGGTTATAACTAAGCTGTGAAATGAGGAGGTTGAGTTTGTGGTAGTGTCACGGTTTGGACAAACTTAAGAAAAAGACTCAGAGCCTCGTCTGCAAAAGATAGGGTTTGAAACTCTCTTCTCTTTCCTTTAAGAATTTCTCAGAGGAGAGTGAAAAAAACTTGTTTATTTAGCAAAACTCAGCTGCTGGGGGAGGTGCACACAGGCACCAGGGGAAGGGAAAAGAAATAAAAATAAAAATGAATAATGTTACATAATAAACCTCTCGTGAGGAGGATAACCTGAATGAATCAAAGTCCTGAGTCCTTGGCAGGTGTGGTCTTCTGCTCTGTCTCTAGCTAGCTGCTTGAGTACGGAGTAAGCCCTGTCCAGGCCCGGGGGGTGTAGGCCCCGGAGAGATGGTATGTAGAACAGAGCTCAGTTGTCTGTTGTACAGTTCCAAAGGAAGAAGAAAAAGAAAATACAGTCCCAGGAAAAGAACTGTCTTCTTCCCTTGCCTCAGGCAGAGGAGGGAAAAAGCCAAAAGCAAGTTTTAACTCCGTCCGAATATCTTTCAGCTGAGTAAAAACTAGGCGAAAAACTCACAAGAAAAAGGTAAAGGTAAAAAAAAAAAAAATGTCCCTTCGCCTCCAACTATCCAACAATAGAAAGCGACTGCCGAGATGTTCTCTCCTCAGAACCATAACATGGCGAGCTGATAAAGGTGAAAGAATGTAAATATCCTTCGAAGAAAACCAAAGCATAGCTCCTGGCTTCTCGAGCCAGCTTAAAGACACAGAGTTAATACTTTTCATTAAGCAGGCGATTGGGATACATAGTATCATAAAGTCACTCCAGGACATTCTACTCCTTATCCCATATCATCGGCTTAATGCTCAAACTAACATATATTTAACTCTACACATACACAATTATATACACATATATATACATACATATATACAACTATATACAAATAATAACAGTGACATTTAGCAAACAGTGGTATTTACACGTAGTTCTCGCCCAACATTAGATCTCTCTGTGGCACACGTGTTGTTCCATCTTTCTGCATCACCCACCATGTATGACCTGGTCCTTGACTAAAGACAACCCCACGAATGGGTTTGTCTGTATTCGAGGCAGAAGTAATCTAAACAGTCTTTCCTAACAGTCTTCTAACATGTACTGCTGGTACTTTATCTTCATCTACTGTATGCAGAGATTCAGATTGGGCAGGGCCTGCTCGGTTGGTGGAACCTCGGGTGTTAACTAACCAGGTGGCCTTTGCTAAGTGCTGCTCCCAATTTTTGAAAGATCTCCTACCCAGTGCCTTTGTGGTTTTTAGCAATCTATTGCACCGCTCCACTTTGCCTGCTGCTGGTGCATGGTAAGGTATATGGTACACCCACTCAATGCCATGTTTCCTAGCTTAAGTGTTTATAAGGTTGTTCTTGAAATGAGTCCTGTTGTCGGACTCAGTTCTCTCAGGGGTACCATGCCTCCAAAGGACTTGCTTTTCAAGGCCCAGGATGGTGTTCCGGGCAGTAGCATGAGGCACAGGGTAGGTCTCCAACCATCCTGTGGTGGCTTCTACCATTGTGAGTACATAGCGCTTACCTTGGTGTGTTTGAGGTAATGTGATGTAATCTACCTGCCAGGCCTCCCCATACTTGTATTTGGACCAACGTCCACCATACCAGAGGGGTTTTATCCGCTTGGCTTGCTTGATAGCAGCATATGTCTCGTAATCATGGATAACCTGAGAAATACTATTTATGGTTAGATCTACCCCTCAGTCTCGTGCCCACTTAGAGGTGGCATCTCTGCCTTGATGGCCTGAGGCATCAGGGGCCCATCGAGCTAGGAACAACTCTCTTTTATGTTGCCAATCTAAATCTATCTTTGACACCTCTATCTTTGCAGCCTGATCTACCTGCTCGTTGTTTCGGTGCTCCTCATTAGCCCTACTCTTGGGGACATGGGCATCTACATGGCGGATCTTCACAGGTAGCTTTTCTACCCGGGCAGCAATGTCTTTCTACTCTTCAGCAGCTCAGACTGGTTTTCTCCTATGCTGCTAATTAGCTTTTTTCCACTTTTCCAGCCAACCCTACAGAGCATTGGCTATTATCCATGAATCAGTGTAGAGGTAGAGCTTTGGCCACTTCTCTCTTTCAGCAATGTCTAAGGCTAACTGAATGGCTTTGAGTTCAGCAAGTTGGCTAGATCCACCTTCTCTCTCTTTAGCTTCTGTAACTTGTCATGTGGGGCTCTATACGGCTGCTTTTCACTTTCGCTTCATCCCTACGATGCGACAGGAACCGTCAGTGAAAAGAGCGTAGCGCGTTTCTTCTGCTGGCAGTTGGTTGTATGGTGGAGCTTCCTCAGCACGTGTCACCTGTTTTAGCTCTTCTTCGTCAGTGAGACTAAAGTTTTTACCTTCGGGCTAATTTGTGATTATTTCTAAGATTCCAGGATGATTCAGTTTTCCAATACGGGCATGTTGTGTGATGAGAGCAATCCACTTGCTCCATGTGGCATTGGTGGCGTGGTGGGTAGAGGGAACCTTTGCTCTGAACATCCACCCCAGCACCAGTAGTCGGGGTGCTAGGAGAAGTTGTACTTCAGTGCCTATTACCTCTGAGGCAGCTTGGACTTCTTCATAGGCTGCTAAGATTTCCTTCTCTGTTGGAGTGTAGTTGGCTTAGGACCTCTTGTAGCTTCGGCTCCAGAATCTTAGTGGTTGGCTTCAAGTCTCACTAGGCACATTTTGCTAAAGGCTCCAGGATGGACCATGGCTCCCAGCTGCAGAGTAGAGTACATTCTTCACTTCTGGTCTTGTCTTGGCTGGGCCAAGGGCTACTGCATGAGCGATTTCTTGCTTGATCTGGGCAAAGGCTTGTTGTTGTTCAGGGCCCCAATAGAAGTTATTTTTTTTGCGGGTAACCAAGTAGAGAGGGCTTACAATCTGACTGTACTCAGGAATATGTATTTTCCAAAAGCCTATGGCACTTAGGAAAGCTTGTGTTTCTTTCTTGTTGGTTGGCGGAGACATGGCTGTGATCTTATTGATGACCTTGGTGGGAATATGACGTCATCCATCTTGCCACTTTACTCCCAGGAACTGGATCTCTCGAGCAGGTCCCTTGACTTTGCTCTTCTTGATGGCGAAACCGGCATCCAGGAGAATCTGGATGATTTTCTCTCTTTTCTCGGACACTTCTGCTGCCGTGTTCCTTTACACAATGATGTCGTCGATGTATTGCAGATGTTCTGGAGCATCACCCTTTTCCAGTGTAGTCTGGATCAGCCTATGGCAGATGGTAGGACTGTGCTTCCACCCCGGGGTAGTCGGTTCTAGGTGTATTGCACGCCCCTCCAGGTGAAGGCAAACTGAGGCTTGCACTCTGCTGCTAAAGGAATGGAGAAAAATGCATTGGCAATGTCAATAGTAGTATACCACTTCGCTGCCTTGGACTCCAGTTCGTACTGGAGCTCCAACATGTCCGGCACAGCAGCGCTTAACGGTGGAGTTACTTCATTCAAGGCACGATAGTCTACAGTTAATCTCTATTCTCCTTCAGATTTGCGCACAGGCCAAATGGGACTGTTGAAGGGTGAGTGGGTTTTGCTAACCACCCCCTGGCTCTCCAGCTCATGGATCATCTTGTGGATGGGAATCACAGCATCTCGAGCTGTCTGGTACTGTCGACGATGCACTGTCGAAGTGGCAATTGGTACTCGTTGTTCTTCCCTCTTTAGAAGGCCTACTGCAGATGGGTTCTCTGATAGTCCAGGCAAAGTATTTAATTGCTTAATGCCCTCTGTCTCTACAGCAGCTATTCTAAATGCTCACTTGAGTCCTTTCAGGTCTTTGAAATACTCATTTCGGAGGAAGTCTATGCCTAGAATGCATGGGGCCTCTGGGCCAGTCACAATGGGATGTCTTTCCCAGTCTCTTCCAGTCAGGCTCACCTCAGCTTCCACCAGGGTCAAATCTTGTGATCCCCCTGTCACGCTAGCAATAGAGACACGTTCTGCCCCCACATATCGCGATGGGATTAGTGTGCACTGTGCACCAGTGTCAACCAAGGCCTCATATTTTTGTGGTTCTGATGTGCCAGGCCAACGAATCCACACAGTCTAAAAAACACGGTTATCCCTAGCGTCTACCTGGCTAGAGGCAGGGCCCCTCTAGTCTTTGTTAGAAGCTACATCTTTTCTGGTGGAACTTCTTTTTTGAGTCTTGCTGTCCTTTAATTTACGCACTCGTCGCGCCAGAGCAGCGGTAGGTCGTCCATGCCACCTCCTCATGTTTTCTCCACAATCACACAAAAAGCACCACAGCTCACCTCGTGAGGTGTATGCTTTCTCTCTAGATGGGAAACATCTGCGTCTGGTAAAAGAACCTCTGGTCTGTACCGCTGAGATTTGGAAAAGGTCCTCTTTAATCTCCTTGAGTTCCTTGAGATTACCCTCTATCTTATCTTCCACTTTCTTGTGATTCTCCTCTATCTTATTTTCCACTTTCTGCAGACGTGTTTCCACAGTTGAAATTTTTGCGTGTGTTGGGCCGTGCACGGCATCTTCGTATGCTCGGAGCCTCTTCGACATATCATGCATGGTCCCATCTGGCTCCATCGCTGCTAAAGCAGGAGAGTATTCTTGTGGCCCAAGTCGTACGAGTCTTAGCCACATCACTGGTGTAACTCTTATCAAGTCTGGGTTCTTAATTCTAAGTCTTGGGTGTTCTATGAAGATAATCACTATCACTGCCAGTTCTCTCAAGCGTTGAATCGCTTGTTCCATGGTCTTCCATGGGGTTTGTTGCAAATAGAGATCATCTTGGCACTGGTATCTTTGTCTCACACTTTCCAAGAGACGCATCCAGAGACTGTGAGGGTCAGGCGGCACTACCATCTCCTGATCGATAGCCGGATCACGTGACAAGGATCCCAAATGCCTCGCTTCAGTGCTATTTAAAATTGTATTATCGCCTGCAGCGTCTCAAATACGGACTAACTAACTTAATATAGATTCATCAGACCGCCGGGTGTAATCTTTTCTTAGGCCACGAAGGTCCTTCAGAGACATGGACTCAATAATGATTTCTGGTTCTGAGCCAGTTGCTGATTTTGAGGGTCCTTCCCCTGCGTCACTATCATCATCCTTCACTGGGCGATCAGTTTTGGTTTTGTGTTTTTTTCTCGTGACAGGAGCAACTGTCATTGGCTTAGGCCCTGCGTCTGGTTTGGCTACATCCTGAGTAACTGGGGTATCTGCTGATTTATCTGCCTGCCTCTCTGCCTTTATTTTCACACCTGGGTCAGGTGTCTCATCAGCCCCTTTGGACATCTCAGCCCTGATTCTAGAGGAGTAAAACCTATAGAGTAAACCTACAAAATTAAGCACTATGAAAACTAGGAAAGCAGTTTCTTTAGTATTCAGAGGGAACTGTACATTCTCAAAAAGTGACATACCAGATTCAAAGGGGAAGAAGGAGGGGAAAGGCTGGGAAAACCCATCTCCTACAAATTGGGTGTAATTACTGTAAGACCCCCTGAACAGGCAACTGAGACTAAAACGCATAATCAACAAACCATACACATCTCGAATAACTCCCAGTACTTCTATGAACTTTTTATAAATCAGTATCACTGAGCAAAGAAGCATAGCAATCTTGGTTGCTATCCCTGTTTTGATAAAGATAAAT
>JACAXG010000325.1:213029-228163 GCA_018881555.1 Amblyornis subalaris | reverse complement strand
AATGCTCAAATATCAGGCTATGTTGTTAGAGCAAGATGATGTTACCCTAAAAACAACTTCTGTTGTTAACCCTGCCATGTTTCTGTCCTCAACCTCAATTGAAAATGTGCCTGAACATGACTGTTTGCAAACGATTAAAGAACTTTATTCCAGCAGACCAGACCTGAAGGACATGCCCTTGGAAAATCCAGACTGAGAGCTGTTTACAGACGGGAGCAGCTTCATGAGAAATGGTAAGCAAATGACAGGTTATGCAGTGACAACCCAGGACAAGGTGATCGAGGCAAAGGCCCTGCCAGCCGACGTGTCATCACAGAAAGCTGAGCTAATTGCACTGACGAGGGCCTTGGAGCTGAGCAGAGGAAAGAAGGTAAACGTATGGACAGACTCCAAATACGCTTTTAGTGTTGTCCATGCCCATGGAGCCATCTGGAAGGAGAGAGGACTGTTGAACGCTCAAGGTAATGAAATCAAACATGCTGAACAGATCCTTGCCCTCTTGGAGAGCATCAAGAAACCTACAGAAGTAGCTATCATGCATTGTAAGGGTCACCAGAAAGAGAAAACCACTCCAGAATTGGGAAATCACTTTGCTGATAAAGCAGCAAAAGGGGCTGCAGAAAAAGGCATCCTAGCAGTAATACCAAAGAAAGAAATAGACTCGTCAGGGTATAGTCCAAAGTATGACCAAGCAGGTCACAAATTAATTAAATTTCTTAAAACTGAAATCAGAGAAAGTGGGTGGACTGTCACACCAGTAGGGCAAGTTGTAGTTCCACCCTTGGTCCTTCGGGAAATAGTTCAGCGAGACCACGAGAGCACTCATTGGGGAACAGAAAACCTTTTGAAACACCTGAGAAAAGTAGTGATAGGAAAAGGAATGACTGATATTGTACAATCTGTAACAAGCAAATGCGAGGTTTGCAGCCGCAATAACCCCGACACTACCAAAAGAGTTGTGTTAGGAGTCACAAAGGCAGGGGATCTTCCTGGAGATTACTGGCAAATAGATTTTGCGGAGTTACCACGCAAAGAAGGATACAGATACATACTCGTACTTGTGGACTCATTCAGTGGCTGGCCTGAAGCCTACCCCTGTCGCACTAACACAGCTAAAGAGGTCGTGAAGGTTTTACTTAATCATATAATTCCAAGATTCGGGGTTCCTCTGGGAATGTCATCAGACAGGGGACCCCACTTTATTGCAACAGTGGTTGGGGAAGTTAGTAGAATTTTGGGAATTACTTGGGATTGACATACACCATATAGACCCCAAGCAAGTGGTAAAATTGAGCATATGAACGGGACCCTAAAACCACAAATTAGTAACATCTGTCAAGAGACATCTATGACATGGGTTCAGGCCTTGCCTATAGCCTTACTGAGAATTCATATTCAACTGAGACGGAGGGACAACATAAGTCCCTATGAAATACTGTATGGCAGGCCTTATCAAGTACCACATATTCCAGGAGAAATTCATATGAGGGGGAAACTTGATTTGCAGAGATATTTAATTGCTTTAAGTTCCACTTTGCAGAAGCTCCAGAGATTCGTCGTGTTATCTAGACCGATCGGGCTGGACATACCTGCCCATCCGTTCCAGCCCGGAGACTGGGTCTACGTTAAGTGGTGGGACAGTAATCCTTTTACAACCCGAGTGGAGAGGTCCGTTCCAAGTCCTACTGACTACCCTCACCGCAGTCAAGGTTGCTGGCAAAGGACCGTGGATCCACTACTCCAGAGTTAAGAAAGCTTCTGCTCCTGAGACCATCAAGAAGAAACCAGAGACTGATGCAGACCAAGATGATGTGGTCTAAACTGTTCTTTTCATGTTTGCTATCCGCACATTTGGTAACCATGACTCAGGGTTGGCACCATGATTTGCACAGAAACCTAGTTAAAAGTGTATCCAAAGCCCTTAATAAGTATAACTGCTGGATTTGCACCCAGTTGCCTCCCTTAGATGGGAGTAACAAGTGGCCACTAATTGGCATTTTAATGAATGCAAACCACACCAAAAAGTGGGAACGAATCGGTAATAACACCATTCTGCCTCCTATTCCCCTGAGCGGCCTAGTAGATTGCGGAAATTATACAGTTCCCTGTGCAATTGTAAATGCTACAAGAAAAGCCATTCTTCCCTCATATTGTGATAAGACCAGATTTATGGAAAGGATAAGCCCAAGAACAGTAAGAAAGATGGAATTGACATCATGGAAACTAGCTTTACCAGAYGGGACRGGGTRGTATTGGATATGTGACAATAAGGCTTGMAAAGTCCTGYCCATAGACAAAGATCAGRCCTGTGCCCTTGGGGCTGTAGTTCCAAATATAACAATATATGACCATATTGAAAATCCAAATAGAAGGGTGAAGAGATCTATTAATCCCCTCGTTGAGCGTCCCACACTTTTCCGTAGTATAGTCAGAGCTCTTATTCCCCCTCTAGGAGTGGTCAAGCTGGAGAGGGCAGTTGTAAACATCTCATCTGTTATAGAACATATCGAGCGACAATCTACGGATGCAATTTCAGTCCTGCAGGAGGAAGTCCATAGCCTGGCTGGTATCGTTTTGCAACATAGAATGGCTCTTAATTACGTATTCGCTACTCAAGGAGGTGTATGTACAATTATTAACACCACTTGTTCTTATGTGGACCAGAGTGGAAGAATCAGGAAGGATTTGAATGAAATTCAAAAAGAGACCCAAATTCTACATGAAGTAGGTCTCAGAAATAAAACCTTAAATTTTGACTATATCTTTGACACCCTCACTTCGTGGTTACCAACTTGGCCCTGGATAAAAGAAGTATTCATAGTAGTAGTAATTGTAATTATTTTCTGTATGATAGCTGGCTGTGTTAATCGATTCTGTTGCTAAATGTAGATAGTAAAGACTCGACAAGGAAAACATCCTTGTCTAAGACTTTAAAGAAGGGAAATGATGCCAGAGAGATTTTTTGGTTTTATGCTTTTTAGATTGGTAGTATTTTAGTTTTATACTTTTATATATTAGTACCCCTATAATCCTATAACCTCTATCCTGTAACCTTSTATCCCTTTCCTATAGACAAAACAGAACCAAGTTATCAGCCTTTAAGCATTCCAGAGTTAGACTCGATAAGCTATTGAAGTAAGCAGAAGACCTCCAATAGAAGTTTGCCACAAGGAATAGTGTAACAAAATTCTGCTTTTCATTGGAGAATATTTCAAAACTATGTTACCCCTATAATAGTAGAAGCACGAACACCTTCACAGACTTTTTACCCTTTTGTACCCTTTTTACCTTTGTATAACTTACACTTGCTGGAACCCCGCTCGGCAGGATTGGGCCCAAAGCCTGCGCAGCGGGGGGTCCTGGGGTTATCCCCGGGAAAGCTTTGCTTTCTCCAAATCCTTTAATAAATTTTTACTTTTTACCCTCTTATTTCGGCCTCAGCCTTTATTTTCCAAAGATATAAGGCATCACTGTCACAGCACCACCAGCAGCCACAAGCAGGCGCAAGCCACTGCAATATAGGAGGCACTGAGCGCTAGAGAGGGCGTCTGCCCCTCCCCCACAATGGCGGCAAAAAGCTGCCTGTGCCAGGCTAAAACGAGCCAGGCTAAAACGCCCTCCCCCTGGGCAAAATACAAAGGGGAGAGAAACCTCTGAGTGCCACGTCACAAAAGTGAAAGCAAGTGGCCCCCCCCACCAAACAAAACCCACACTGCCTTCAAGCCACACCAGGTTTAATCTCCATAGTCCGGCAAAGACAACCAACTTTCACAGTACCAAAGGGATCCCCCAAAAAGTTGTAATCCCAGTCCCTAAAAGGAGAACTCTCAATTTTCTGTAAAAACAAATTACAATTGCTAACAAATAATTACCGAAAAGAGCTGCTTTTTATGTTACCTCCTGTGCGGGGTCTTGGGATCTTGGGCCTCTCAGGTCACCATGGGAAATTCTTCGAAAAGTGCAGGCAGAAGAATTCCTCGCAGGATGAAATTCGATACAGAGAAGTCACAGGGTCCCAAGTCCCATCTCAGGTTGCCAAACTGTTGTCTAAAATCAGAAGAAAAACTTTCCAAACAATATTAAAATTGATAACATAAGGAGCAGTCTTTTAATGAAAGCTTTCAGGTACACAAATTATACTTATGTGCACACACAGCATCGAATTTTCACAATTTTTATGAGTTTAACTAATTAGTTTATCTAGCAAGTACATCCAATAGGAGAACAGTTGCCCTGGTAACACCCTTGGATCTGCCCCATTGGAGCCCCTCCAAGGGGTTCTTAGCCCTATATCTTGTTATGTCTAAGAAGTATCTTATTATTTTGGCCCAGGTACTGGTGCAAAACAGGATGTCTTTGTTAGAAATTCTTTTTCTTGAAAATAAGACCAAACAATTTCAAGAATATGGCATAACATGTGAGAAAGGGTAACTACTGTTCTAAAGTGTGAGAAAGTGCTAGAAACTATAGTGCTATATATTAAAAATCTACAAAGCTACAAATATATAAAAAAGCTAAAAGTCTTTAGGCATCAGTAGCCATTATGGAGCTATGTTTTATATTTGTGATGAAATAGTGTTGATAACACAGGGTTCTTTTAGTTATTGCTGAGCACTGCTTACATAGTGTCAAGGCCTTTTCTGCTTCTCACACCACCCCATCAGTGAGTAGGATGGGGGTGCACAAGAATTTGGGAGACGACAGCCGGGACAGCTGACCCCAAATGACCAAAGGGATATTACAGACTATATGATGTCATGCTCATCAATAAAAGCTGGGAGGAAGAAAGACAAAGGAAGAACACTCGGAGTTATGGTGTTTGTCTTCCCAAGTAACCATTATGTGTGATGGAGGCCTGTTTTCCTGGAGATGGCTGAACACCTGCCTGCCCATGGGAAGTAGTGACTGAATTCCTTGTTTTGTTTTGCTTGTGTGCCTGACTTTTGCTTTATCTATTAAACTTCTTCTCAACCCATGAGTTTTCTCACTTTTACTTTTCTGATTCTCCCCCAATATCCCACTGTGGGTAAGTGAGCGGCTGCATGGTGTTTAGTTGCTGGCTGAGGTTAAATGATGACAAGTGTTTAATTTACCTGTCCTGGTTGCAGACAGCAGGCAAAACTTAGTGGTGTGTGGCTGTGGCTAGGTTGCTATTCTATACCACTACCGTGAATGCTGGGGGGCATGATTTCAGGGGCAAAGAAAAGGTGAGTGCACCCCAGAAGTGTGCCATTTTGTCTCCCTCTCTCCATTGGGGAGGTTGTTGGGATCAGCCCTGCAGACCCCGTCCTCTGCTGCCACTGCCTGTCCCCTACCCGTTCCTTTGAGACCCAGCTCCAAGACGTGATACTGAAAAGCAGTGTTCATGAGGAAAGCATCTGAAGGGAACAGAGCAGTGGAGGCAAGTCCGATCCCAGCCAAGTAAAGCCAAAAGGAGCCAAGCAGAAAAGTCCAGAAAAAATGGGTAGGGCAGAGCAGACAATCTAGCTTTTTTGGGGTTTGTCCATCATTGTTTTTCATTGTCTTGGGCTCAGGGATGGAAGTGCTGGCTGCAGGGAGTGCCTTCCATCTTGTCTTTGTCTGGGGAAAACATGCAGTGCTGTGTGCAGGAACAGTCACCATCTTGCCTTTGTCCCGGCGGCCATGTGGAACTAAGTCAAGGTGGTGAACACCTTTTTGTGTGTAAAGCACTTTCTCTTTTTGTATACTTTTGTTATTAATATTGCTGCTATTACTGTGCATTTCTTATTCCATTGCTGTTTGCTTGCAGCAAATTGTTAACACACAGTCTCTGCCTTTGTCCCTCTCTTTCTGGAGGGAGGGGGGAGGAGTGGCTTATTTGGAGTTTAATTTCCATCTGGTGTTAAAACCACCACATCACCTCACTGTCCACTTTTTTAACCTGTACTTTATCAGCTCGTCCATGAGTATATTATGAGATAGTGTCAAAAGCCTTACCGAAGTTGAAGTAAACAACATCCACTGCTTTCCTCTCACCCACCGAGACAGTCCTTTCATCATAGAAAGTTATCAGGTTCATTAAACATTATTTTCCCTTCATAAATACATGATGACTACTCCCGATCAACTTCTTGTCCTTCATATGTTTGGAAATGGTTTCCAGGGTTAGTTGCTTCATCACCTTCCCAGGGACTGAGGTGAGGCTGACTGGCCTGTAGATCCCCCAATCTACCTTCTTGCCCTTGAAGAGAGGAGTGACAGTTTCTCTCTTCCAGTTTTCAAGAACTTCTTCCAAGTGCCATGACCTTTGAAAGATAATTGAGAGTAGCCTTGCAATGACACCAACCATCTCCCTCAGTACTCCTGAGTGCATCCCATCAAACCCCCTTGCACTTATCTATGTCCAGTTTGTTAAAGTGCTCCCTAACCTGGTTCTTCTCCACCAAGGGTAAGTCTTGCTCCAGACTTTCCCTCTGGTCTCAGGGAAATGGGATTCCTGAAGACCTCTTGTCCTGGTTTCAAAGACAGGTGTCCGCCAAGGAAGGTGGGAACCTTCCTGGAATGGAAAAAATTACCCTCTCCCTCCGAATTATTATAACCTTGAAATTACGGGGCTTTCATAGGATATATATAACAAGAAAGACAAAAAGCAACAATAAGAAAACAGAAAACCCAATAACAGCCTTTTTCTTGCCTGTTGAGCAATGTCCCTTTTTGGTGTAGTTGTGACCACAAATGATGGGGTGCTGGCGGGCCCCAGTGAGGTAGGGTGGGTGCGATGGTTCCCCCGCAGCTGCAGGGGGGCTGTGACATGAGTGCAGTGACCTTTCCACGTGCTTGGGCACGGGGGAAGGAGGGGAGACGGCTTCCCTCGGGCAGAAACCACAGCAGATCGTAGTCTCAGAGGCCAACACACGGGTAGCCAAGGCAACACGCAGCAGGCAGGAGCTCAGCGGGAGGCAGCCCCAGTCCCGGATCTCAGCACAGGAGCAGCCACAGCAGCAGAAAAAAAATAAAAATTGAGCAGGCGGACCGGAGCCAGCGAGCTGAGCTACAGTGTAGCAGAGCAGCTGAATGCTCCCTCCAAAATGCACAACTGTTCTCTGTTCCCAACCGGGCACAAACTGACTCACCCCCAGCTAAAAGACTGCTAAGTTACAATGTCACAGTAGCCCCAGCTTGACACACACACACCTCTGCACACACGGTCCTGCTGCTCCCATCCCAAACCGGAAGAGAGAGACAACTCCCAGCCCTGCCCCCACTAGGATCCCGGGCCAATGTCACACATATCACGATACCCCTGAGCTGGGAAGGGGGAAGGGGGGGAAGAGAAACAGTGACAATTTTTGGGCACAACCTGAATATGGGATAACAATCCCCAAGACACCTGTCTCACCAGTAAAAAGGAAGAAGGCATTAAGAACCTTGGCCTTTTTCCATGTAACTTGTCACCAGTTCACTTGCCCTGTTCAACAGAAGACCTATGTTTTCTCTAGTCTTCCTTTTGCTGTTGATGTACTTGTAGAATCCTTTCTTGTTGCCGTTCCCATCTCTTGCCAAATTCAACTCCAGCTAGGCCTTGGGTTTCCTAACCCCATCCCCGCAAGATTGGAAAGCAGCTCTATACTTCTCCTGGGTCACCTGCCCCTGCTTCCACCTCTTGTACACTTCTTTATGTTTGAGTTCACTCAGGTGCTCCTTGCTCATCCATGTAGGCCTCCTGCTGCCTTTGCTTGATTTCCTACTTGTCAGGATGGACCTTTCTTGAACTTGGAATATCAACCAGTTCCCCTCTCTTCTCTCCAGGATCATATTCCATGGGATACTTCCAAACAGATCTCTGAAGATGTTGAAGTCTACTTTCCTGAAACAAAGGACTGTGATCCTGTTTTTTGCCTTGCTCCATCCTCTGAGGATCCTGAATTCCACTATCTTGTGGGCAGTGGAGTCAAGGCTGCCTCCAACTTGCATGTTTATGGCCTTTATTTTCTGTAACCCTGCTCAGGTAATAACCACCAGTGGCAGTCGTGATGGATGCATCTGGTCGTGATGGCTGCATCCACTCAAAGTGGATACACAATAGCCAAGGACTAATTTGAGCAACATCCCCTCCCAACCATGGTGCTGGTGAAGGTCCAACTCAAGCCAAGTTTGGAAGAAACTAACATCTGTAGTTGGTATGCAACTATGACTATGATTCTATGATTTTACTCCAAAAATAATGGACAGCCCATGGCCCATTGAAGCTCTCCTGCATGACAGCAGGCTTCACACCAGGATCTCTCCGTGAGTAAGGATGCCTCTCAAAGTTACTTCTTGAGGTTAAGAGATTCCTTATTGTAACAGATTCTCAGTAAATGAGTGATATCATGCCAAACTTTGAAATTTTAGCTAAGTAATATAAAGGATTAATTGTGCACATATCATCCTTTAGATATAAACTATTGACCAAGTCTGGGACTAAGTCTGGATCCAGCTGCACCTACATCCCCTCAGAAAGGAGTTTAGAATGCAAGGGGGCCCTTTCTGAACCTCATGACTCAATGGAAGAGTATCCCTGACAGTTTTGTCTGGCCCTGTCCTCTATGCAGCAAATAATCAAGTGTACCTTGCCATCAAATCTTGTTAAACCACTGTTGATGCCTTAAACAGAGAAGATAAAACTTTGCAACCATATTAGAATAGTAAGATAAAAAGCAGGTCCTTTTATTGAAAGCTTTCAGGTGCATAATGTGGCTATATGCACGCTTGGCATCAGGTTTCTACAGTTTTTATAAGTTTAACAAATTAGCATATCTAACGAATATTGTCCAATTAAAAGAGAAGTCCATTAGGTCATCTAGTCCCTGGGTTCTGCCCCATTGACGTCAGCCCAGGGGGATTCTTTGCCTTATTTCTTGTTTATGTCTTCTCAGATTCTGGTTACAAAAACAAAATGTTCTCTCCTTGACAGTACGACTGAAAAATATTTCAGGAATGTGTTAGAAGGTTAGCTTATTGTCCTAAAATCTAACAGAAAGGGTACTAGGAGCTATAGAACTATGCAGTAGTAGTCTACAGAGCTATGAATATATGAAAAATGTATAAAAAGCAAATCTTAAGGCATCACTGTCACATTTACTATCAACTTTGTTAAATTGCTGGTTTATATCACTCTAACATATTGTGGCGAGGCAACCCCCCAGGTCCAAAAGGTTATCTACTCTTTTGCATAAACCAGAAAGATCTCTCCCTTTTCCATGGTCTCACAGACCCACAGACGCCAAGCTGATATGACAGTGAACGACTGCTGTAGAGAGAGATTTTGCTGGTATTTTTATGGCTCATAGACACCATACTTTACAAGGTATAAAAGATTAACACACACAAGTTGGAAAAAATCCTCTATACACCTCAAAGTGTGAGAGGGTTTGGACCCCTCAGGCTGGGACGCTGGCTTTGAGTAATTCTTCTCTTCTGGAAGAAGCCTCAGCACACCATACCATTCAGGTTTGGTAAGTCATATGAGCTTCTAGTCTTTACTATTCCTTGACTAGTCATTGTATTAATCTATATTGTGCACTGTATAACTCACTAGTGAAACCTCTTGTTACCCTGTGTAGTTAGCAATTGGTATATTCAAACCTATTACTGACGGTGGCACAGTGTTTATTAATATCCCTTTTGTTTTATCCCTGTGTAGTAATAGTCTGTTTTAAGTCTTAATGTCTGTTTTGTGTCTGTTAATAAATAATTCATTCTATAATAGACCGAATCAGTCATCATTAAAGAACCTCTGAATGAGAATGTGTCTTGGGGTGCTGGCCACCCTCGATAACGTGACTACCTGCTGCCAGAGGCCTGGGCAAAAGGCAGGAACTGATTTAACCCACATATTCCTTTCGTAACATTTTGGCGTAGTCGGCAGGATGATGGCAAATGATTCAATAAATCAGACTAAAGATTTATGAGACTATTTACGGTTACACAGTCTTAATCCTCTTCCAGTACACTGCTGGTTTGAGTGGGACAAAATCCAAGAAAAATGGAGAAAAATATAATTTCTCATGCACTTGCATTATGCTAAAAATCTACTTGCCAATGGTGAGAACAAACGATAAGAGAACATGACAAATTAAAACAAGAGAGAAAAGAATCAAAAGAAAAAACAAAAACCTTGGAAGAAGAATTGGAATTAACATCATTAAAAAACCCCAACTCTGCGGATGTTAAAAAAAAATCCCAGAATTAACATCATCACACGGGGATGAAAATCATAATACTCAAGGAAACTCTGATAAAATTGGTAATACAAATGTTGAATTGAATTCTGACGAAAGCACAGAAACCCTATCTCTTAAAGAGGGAGAGATTCCAAAACTTAAATTGAAATCCATAATTAAAACAGAACTCTCCGATGAACTCCAAAGTAGTCAGAAGAGAAATATGGCCACAACATTTCCCTGTAATTCCCTACCATCAACAAATCTCCAGGAAAAATATGAACAAAAAGTAAAGAAAACAGAAATTGAATATTTGTGGAGAATTTGTTTCACAGGGGAAAATGGAATATTATTGGATAATATAGAAAACTCTGAATTCTGGAATGTGAGTGTCCTATTACCTCATAAACCAGATCCTCTTGACTTAATAATTACACACTGGGCAGGAGGAACAAATATTGTGAAAAAAGGGGAACGTATTACCCCTATGCAGTCAGCTAAAAATACCTCTGCTTCTGCTACAAAAAACAGCTATTTGCAAGCATAGCACAAACATACAAATACAAGTATTCTAACCTCTGCAGAGGTGGATCTTAAGTTATTAAAACCATTGCTAAGAAAAACCCCAACTGTGCTAAAAAATTGTTTAATAGAGAAATGGGTAAAAACTGCCTTAACTCTCAAGAACTGCTTTCCGAGTAGTGGGGGGGAAAAGTGGCAATTCAAATGCCTCACACAGAAAAAAACCTAACACTTCTTTACAGCAGAAGAGAAACAAAAATCCACACCTAAAAACTAGATAACCCGTAAGCCAGCTTCCCCACATTCCTGCATTTCGACAACTTCTGATTGCCTCTAGTATTCCTTCAAAAACCAAAAGCTAAAGTTAAATTTTAAAAGAAATAAAATTAAAATTGGTTAAACTAACTCTAATAAAAAATGTTACCTGTTACACTACTAAAATCTGTTTTAATGTAATCAAGATTTTAAAACAAAGCATTATATTTAAAATGCATTCTACTTACAACTCTTCTGTTTGACTAATAAAAAGACAAACAGAAGCCAGTATTTACACATAAATAACAATTTATGAGTGGCTACCTTCAACTAAATACCAAATTCCCTCCAAAAGGCGAAACTCCTAAAACTAATAACCAAAAAAATCAAACTATAATTACAACAGTAGATATCATATCCACTACCAAAAAGAAAATATTTCTGGATTTTTTGTGATAACCATAAACAGAGTTCACTCAGATACTCTTAACTTTCCTTTTAAAATATATCTGTATATATATACAAAATACCTCTGTGTGTGTGTGTGTGTGACAACCAGGAGAGCAGCTTCAGAGATGCAAATTAACACTGCTAAAGAAAGAGAGAAACAATAGAAACTCCTCCTGCCTGAGGGAAAAATTAAACCAGTTTTCTCTGTCTTCAACCCCCCAACTCTGCCTGCTTGCAAAGATGAGATTTAAATACCAAAGACAAAGCCAATACTGATATCTCACCCTGCAGCAGAACTGGTACAGGGCAATAACTCTGAATGTTGGAACAAAAGTACAGGTGATAAAAGAAAGACTGGGAAGTATGTCGGTGAGAAAATTGAAGTTGTAGTACTGGTAGTAAAAAGAAAGACAAAAAGATGGTGTATGATTAATTCATATGGTTTTCAGGGCTGGTGCCACATGGTGATAGTGTAAGTGGAAGTGTTGGATTGGCAAGTGAATGAAAAAGAAAAGTTTTAGCAAGAAAAAACTTAAACGGTTGTCTTTACAAACTCATTCTAATCCATACAAGTTGAGTTAAACTCAAACATTACAAACCTATTGTAACAACAAAGTGGATTCAAAAATATAAAAATTAATCCATCAATGTGGTAAGTAATTGCATTACCACACTAAAAACCTTATTTTTGCAGCACAAAACAAAGGCTAACCATTGACCAAGAAGGTGTCTAAAGTACTTTTATACAGTATTCCCAGTACCAAGTGAAACAGATAAAACCATCCAAACCTAACACCATCCCACATATCAAAAAATAGCAAAACTCTCTGGTTAACTTGGCAAATAAGTTATATTAAACCTCTAAACTATTTAAAAATTACAAATAATTACCACTAAAAACAAACATACTAATGCAAAACCTACTATTTCAAAACTCAATAACTAATTTTTTTTCCAATCTCCTTGTCCTGAACTCTATAAAGTCACACTCTCACCTCCGTGAAAGTTTGACTTTACTCTAAAACAAAGCAATTTTCTCGATAAAACCTTGCAAACTGCTCCTGCAGTGCCCCGTGTGCGAGCAGCGAGCCAAGTGCTGAGATTGCAACTAGAGGCCAAAGACAGAACTGTTACCACAGCACTCGGGGGGAAACATATCTATTATTACTTAAATTCTGTTTTTTTGATTTCTCTAATAACCTTGAATGTTTAAGTATACCCTCACTAGACAAATACTAGGTGTGTATCCAGATATGGAACAAGAAACCATTCAAGCAACAATGAAAAGACTGTTCACTACCTTCACGGCTGTGAAAGCTACAGATGGAAACCCCTGAACTCCTGTAAGTGAAAACCAACTCTGAACCCAAAAAAGCAATACTGGACTGCACAATAACTAATGAAATGTTAATTATGGTATTGTCCACATTTTTATATTTACAAATCAATGTTTACAACAATATAACATGGCTAATCAGCCATCCCAACAAAAACCAACAATGTTGTTTTTCCTAAACACACATACAGCAWATATTACCTAACCCTTGGAAAGGGGAGTTCACATGTAAAGCTAATGCAAACTGTGACACTAGTAACAAATTGCAACAATTACTAGATTTGTTCTCAGTTGTCCATTCATTTCATGAAAGTATTCAAATAGTGGAAATTCCACCCCAAACATATTTTTAAAAGCCTTCCTCCAGCTGAAGTGGTACTTCTTCTGGAAGGAAAAACAAATCAAAGCCTGATAATACAATCAGTGCTTTGCAACTTATCTGCCGCTCTGCCCTTGCCTGGGTCGGGCTTGACCTGCGGCTTCTGGGTTCTTAGCCCGCAAGAAACAGCGACTGATGAATTAACTGAGGTTTGCGTGCCTCAGTTTGTCTGGTCTGAAAGCCTTTCGCAGCAGGCAGTTCTCAGCTGTTTATAAGGCAGTAGCGAAGGCAAAGAGGAAAGAGACGGACTCTCCGTAGCTGTATTCCAAGTTTATTTTCTCTGCCCTGTGGGAGCAGGGTGACAGTATCTTGAAGGGGAGCTAGCAGAGAGACATCTTCTCGCTCTATCTCTGCCGTTTTAAGGGGTAGGTATAACAGAGCTTAACCAATAGGGACATCTCAGGGGAGGAACAAATTTAAACTAACTAATAACAATATAGCTGGAGGGAATTTTAAATCACGCTAGCCTGTCACAGAGCCTGAGGCTCTGTGACGGAGGAGAAGACATAAAGTGAGTGTATGTTGCTATGTTGCAGATTCCTCCTTTGATCCGCCTTCAGGGACAGAATCTTGCGAGGGGAAATCAATCCATTCGGAGTCACTTTCACAGAACCTGGGCTGCACCATAGCAACACTTATCAACCTTTCAAAGGTAATTAAACAAAATTACATGGCTTTGGATTTACTTTTAACATCCAAAGGTGGTCTATGCACAGTTTTCAACACCAGTCACTGTGTATACTGAAATCAGTCCCTGAAAATACAGACTGATCTAAAGGAAAATACTAAAATCTTTCATGAAATGCRAAAAAATCAAGAAAAATATATTTAAGTAAATACCCTCATGGATTCCTAATCTAAATATGACCATGAGAGAATTGATGGCCATAACATCAATACCTAGTATATAAACTCTATTTCAAATTTGAAAAATTGRATTTAACAAAATGTGTAAATCTAACAATTACCATCTTTTCTAAAAACTCAGAAAAATACACAGCTATTCTTCTGAAATTCACTTACATAGTATTAAAAATCTTAATTAGTATTGTTAAATACTATGTGATCTAATACCTTTTAATTGTTTTAATTAATGTTTATATTTATATATGTTTGTAATTTCCACCAAGTATTGCTTTAGAATACTTGTGTCTTCACCCTGGTTGTCTCAGTGAGTAAAAGGATTTTTAAATTCTCCTACGATCATGGAGTCAATTTTATATACACCTGCCTACCTCCTCAGAGCAAGGCATAAAATTATACTAAATAAAAAGAACAGTTGAATTTCACTATATCTTTGATTTCCCTGAGACAACTAGGTCATTCCATGATATTTAAATGTTTATTCAAAATATTATTGTGAAATTGTTTAACCCTTAATATATTAACCAAAAGTATATAGAATATTAAGCTTCACCAGAAAAAGATACTAAACTAAGAAGAATGAGTGAAGGGGAAGAAGCCACTGACTCCCTGCTGAATTCCTTCAACTACTACAACCAAGAAACTACCTCCACAAACTTTTACCTCATCCTTCTATGATTTCAAAACTCAAGAGGTGGAGCACACTCTAATCTACATGGACTAACCATTGAATTATGATGAACACTCTAAACATATTGTTTTATTTGATCATTGTAATTCCTTTTGTTTATCAATAATCATTTTRCATATATTGTACACCACATAATACATAAAATACATAAACTAAAGCAACAACAACAAATACTTCTTATCAAAATCAATAACACCTGTAACACCTTTACAAGGAATAGTGAAGCTTAGAGAATCAATGTTTACCAAAACACTCAACAATGGTGTGCATATACACAGTGAATGCTTTTATACTATGGAAGCAAGAGGTACTCGCACTACCACTCCATAGAGTAAAGTAACGTCTATGAGCCACGGGGTGGATTGTGGTGAGGCAGCCCCCCAGGTCCAAAAGGTTATCTACTCTTTTGCATAAACCAGAAAGATCTCTCCCTTTTCCATGGTCTCACAGACCCACAGACGCCAAGCTGAT
>JACAXG010000325.1:196420-211764 GCA_018881555.1 Amblyornis subalaris | reverse complement strand
ATATCCCTTTTGTTTTATCCCTGTGTAGTAATAGTCTGTTTTAAGTCTTAATGTCTGTTTTGTGTCTGTTAATAAATAATTCATTCTATAATAGATCAAATCAGTCATCATTAAAGAACCTATGAATGAGAGTGTGTTCTGGGGTGCTGGCCACCCTCGATAACGTGACTACCTGCTGCCAGAGGCCTGGGCAAAAGGCAGGAACTGATTTAACCCACATATTCCATTCGTAACAAATATCGCTAATCACTCTTATGAGTGAAGCATGTCACTCCATCTGTGACAGATCTCAAGTTAATCAGCTTTCTCTTTTGCTCAGGCTCTTGAAAAAGCCATCCAGAGCGCCATCTTATAGGTGCCTAACTGGCTCATGGAGTAGGACATATGGCTAGATGGGGATGCTTTGATGCCTCTTGAGGTTAAACCTCAGCCAGAACCTAAGCACCACACAGCTGCTTGCTCACTCCCCCTCTCCCCACCCCTATCCCCCTGGGACTGAGGAGACAATCAAAAGGGTAAAAGTGAGAAAACTCGTGGGTTGAGATAAGGACACTTTAATAGGTTGTTGTGGTTTAGGAATGGTACTCCCCAATTTAGTGCTCCCACTGAGACTTTCCAAACCACACTACCACTCACTTGCTCCCCTCCTCCCCCTTGCGCCAGGATGGAGAGGAGAATAGGAGGCACAAAAGGTAAAGATCACGGGTTGAGATTACAACAATTTACTGGAAAGAGCAAGGAGATAAGAAAATGAACAGTAACAGCAACAATACTAATGACAGAGGGTACAAGAAAAGAAACATTATTGCTTACCACAGAAATCCCTGCAAATAGATAATACCTTCTGCCACACTACCCCCAGCGCTCCCTCTGGCTCAGAACCTAGGCCACTCCACCACTCCCTCTGCCACGCTTACTCGACCAAAAGGAACCCCTTCTCCTCCAAAGAGACTTCCTTCCCCCTGCTCCCCAACAATGTCATGAGGTGGTATAGAATAACCTCAGGGTCCCTGCCAAGCCCCCTCCTGGCTACTGCAAAAATTAATCCTATCCTGGCTGGAATCAGGGCATTACCCATCCCTTATTCTATACCATCTACTCATGCACAAATCCTATATGTTCCAACTACATAAATATATATATATACACACAAGCACGGGTATCATATCCATAGTCAATGGACATCCCTCCAAGATGTCTGTTGAGTTCATTTAGTCCATGACTGTGGGTTCTATCCATCTTAGGTGTCTTGCAGGGCAGGAGGGCTGGTGTGCTGTCAGCTGGTTGCAAGCTGCATCAGGAGTTCACGACTGGTGTATCTGGAGCTGTTTGTCTTCATTGTCCATGGTCGTTATGGCACACAGTGTCAGTGCCATTCAGCAACCATTATTATACAATTCAACATTACACACTGTTCTCGCCCAAAAATTAAATCCCCTTGAGGTATACATCGTGTTTCCCTGTCCCTATGCATTACCCAAGTGCACAGGTCCTTGAGCAAAAACAATCCCACAGGTGGGTTTGCCTTTGCTTGAGGCAGGACTAATCCAAATGGTCTTCCCTAACACATTCCTCATATGCACCATGGGGACTTTATCCCCTTCTATGGTACATGAAGATTTTGATTGGGCACAGCCAGCTCGATTGGTGGAGCCTCTAGAATTAACTAACCAGGTGGCCTTCACTAAATGTAGATCCCAGTGTTTGAAGGTCGCACCCCCCATTGCTTTCAATGTGGTTTTTAACACTCCATTGTACTGTTCCATTTTCCCAGAAGCTGGTGCGTGATATGGAATATGATATACACACTCAATCCCATGGTCTCTGGCCCAGGTGTCTGAGAGGCTGTTTTTGAAATTCTTTCTGGGGTGCCATGTCACCACAGGACTTGTTTTTCAAGGCACAAGATGGTGTTCTGCGCAGTGGTGTGAGGCACAGGGAACGTCTCAAGCCATCAATTGGTTGTTTCCACCATTGTCAGCACACAGTGCTTGCCTTGGCAAGTTTGCAGGAGTGTGATGTAATTGATCTGCCAGGCCTCCCCATATTTATATTTCATCCATCATCCCCCATACCATAGATGCTTTACCTGCTTTTCCTGCTTGATCACAGCACGTGTTTCACAGCTATGGATAATCTGGGACATAGTGTCCGTGTTTAAGTCTACCCCTCGATCATGAGCCCATCTGTTTGTTGCATCTCTTCCCTGATGACCTGAGGTGTCATGGGCCCACCGAGCCAGAAATAATTCACCCTTATGTTACCAGTCCAGATCCACCTGAGACACTTTAATCTTGGCAGCCCTATCCACCTGTTCATTGTTGTGATGTTTTTTAGTAACCCCACTCTTGTGTACGTGTGCATTTACATGATGTACTTTTACAGCCTTCTCTACCCGGGCAGTGAGGTCTTGTCACAATTCAGCAGCCCAGCTGGGTTTGCCTCTGTGATGCCAAGTGGTCTTTTTCTGTCAGTCCAGCCACCCCCACAGAGCATTTGCCACCATCCACAAGTCAGTGTAGAGGTAGAGCACTGGCCATTTCTCTCATTCAGTGATATCCAAAGCCAGGTAGACAGCTTTCAGCTCTCAACCTGACTTAATCCACCTTGTCCCTCAATAGTCTCTGCGAATCACCACATAGGACTCCATACGGCAGCTTTCCATTTTCGAAGTATCCCTATAATACGGCAGAAATCATCAGTGAAGAGACTGTGTCACTTTTCATTTTCTGGTAGCTGATTATATGGTGGGGCCTCCTCAGCACATCACCTTTTCCTAGTCTTCTGATGATAATCAGAAATTTTTGCCCTCAGGCCAATTTGTGATGACTTCCAAGATCCCTGGGTGATTGGGGTTTCCTATTCGAGCTCGCTGTATGATCAGCTCAACCCACTTACTCCACATAGCATCAGTGGTATGATGTGTGGAAGGGACTTTCCCTTTGAACATCCAGCCCAGCACTGGCAGTCAGGGTGCCAGGAGGAGCTGTGCTTTGGTGACAGCACTTCTGAAGCAGCTCAAACCCCTTCAAAAGCTACCAGTATCTCTTTTTCATTTGGGGTGTGACAGGCCTCAGATCATTTATATCCCTGACTCCAGAACCCCAGGGGTCATCCTCGAGTTTCCCCGGGTACTTTTTGCCAGAGGCTCCAGGAAGGACCATTCTTTCCGGCTGTGGTGTACAGCACATTTTTCACATCTTGTCCTGTCCTGACTGGCCCAAGGGCTATTGCATGAATAATCTCCTGTTTAATTTGTTCAAAAGCTTGTTGTTCAGGACCTCACTTGAAGTTATTCTTCTTCCATGTCACATGATAGAGAGGGCTTACAATATGACTGTACTCTGGGAAATGCATCCTCCAAAAACCCACAGTGCCTAGGAAAGCCTGTGTTTCCTTTTTGCTGGTTGGTGGGGACATAGCTGCTATTTTGTTGGCCGCGTCCATTGCAATTCGATGACGCCCATCTTGCCATTTTACTCCTAAAACCTGAATTTCCTGGGCAGGTCCCTTTACCTTACTTTGCTTTATGGCAAACTGGCCTTGAGGAGGATTTGGATTATCTTCTCCCCTTTCTCAAAACCTTCCTTTGCTGTGTTGCCCTACATGATGATGTCATCATTGTACTGCAAGTGTTCTGGAGCCTCACCCTTTTTCAGTGCAGTCTGGATCACTCCATGGCAAGTAGTGGGGCTGTGTTACCACCTCTCGGGCAGTCGATTCTAAGTGTATTGGACACCCCTCCAGGTGAAAGCAAACTGAGGCCTGCACTCTGCTGCTAAAGGGATGGAGAAAAATGCATTGGCAATGTCGATGGTGGCACCACTTTGCTGCCTTGGACTCCAGTTTCTACTGAAGGTCCAGCAGGTCCGGCACAGCAGCACTCAGTGATGGTGTGATGTCATTCATGCCACGATAGTCTACTGTCAGTCTCCACCCTCCCTTGGACTTATGCACAGGCCATATAGGGCTATTAAATGGGGAGCCAATCTTGCTGACCACTCTCTGGCTCTCCAGTACACGAATCATCTCATGGATGGGGGTCACAGAGTCCCAGTTTGTGCGGTATTGCTGACGGTGCACTGTTGTGATAGCGATCGGTACCTGTTCTTCAACCCTCAGCAGTCCAACAGCAGAAGGATCCTCTGAGAGACCAGGCAAGGTATTCAGCTGTCTAATTCCCTCTATCTCCACAGCAGCTATCCCAAAAGCCTAACAATGCCATTTTGGGTCCTTGAAATACCCTCTCCTGAGATAATCTATGCCAAGGATACATGGGGCCTCTGGGCCAGTCACAATGGGGTGTTTTTGCCATTTGTTCCCAGTCAGGTTCAGCTTCCAGTACAGTCACCTGTTGGGATCCTCCTGTCACCTCAGAAATAGAGATGGATTCTGCCCCTGCATATCTCATTGACATCAGGGTACATTGTGGACCGGTGTCAACTAAAGCCTTATACTCTTGTGGGTCTGATGTGCCAGGCCATCAGATCCACACAGTCCAATAGTCCAGACTGTTCCTTTCCTCCACCTGGCTGGAGGCAGGGCCCCTCTAGTTCTGGTCATAGCACTCATTGCTCACTTCTTGTAAATATGGCCTGCATGTCCCTTCAAGAGGATCAGGTATAACATCATCCCTTCTACTCTGCCTGAGGACTTGCCCACTGGAAAGTGGAGTGGCACTTATCCTTGAATTTACTCTAGTGGTTGTTCTTCCTTTCAACTCGTGGTGTGGACCCTCTCTTGAGCAGGGGGGTGCTTCCTCCTAATACCACAGACTCTGCTCAGTACTGGCAGGGCATGGAACATTTCCTCTCTAGTTTGCTCAAGTCTTTTGAGTCTGTCCACAGCCTTGGACAGTCTTTCCATGGCCAAGGCACAGGTCAGTAGGGAGGAAAAAAGATGATCTTCATATTGCCAGAGTCAGGGAGTCACCTGAAGCACTGTTTGTTCTCCTTTCATTGACATCAATGCCAATGAGTTGATGTACAGTGATGGCGCGCTCTGTACAAACTTTTGCCACTTGGATTGTGCACACTGGACCTCTGGATCTATAGGGGACTGTTCCTTATTTGAACACTGTCACGATCCGATAATACGAGCTAGAATCGTGATGGTTCTATCACCGATCTCAGGAGTGGAAAAGACACAAAGGGGATTTCAACTTTAATCAACAGTGCACTTTTATTGAGTGCCAATAACACGATTATGCGATAGAGGGGAGAGATATAAAGAAACAAAGTATAGAGAGGGAGAGAGAGAAGGGGGGGGGAATAGCTACCAACAGATGAGACGAAGTCCTCGTGGTCCTGCCAATAGACTCGCCGTCGTCCGTGGGGAGATCTCGTTGTGGTAAATTTAGAGAGTCCCTTTATAGTCTTTTCCGAAAACGGGGGGAATGGGGGGCAGCTGGCCAGGAGGTGAGGAAATCCTCAGGAATGCCCTCAGGAGGTGCACCCACAGGGGGGGAGAAGGCAACTGGCCAGGAGGTGAGGAAATCCATAGTGGGTGTACAGGACAGGTTATCACGATCTGTACTAGTTTCCTCAGGAATGCATACCAGTCCTCAGCGGCTGCACGCACAGGGAGAAAAGGGGGAACCAGTCCTTAGTGGGCGCACCCACAGGCAACACTTGGCAAACATCCCACCTCGGCCAGGCCAGGACTTCTTTGCAAAAGTCCTCTTTTCCCTATGRAGTTTTTTGGGTTTTCAGTCTGTCCTTGTCGATGATCGTGAGGCAGATGAGGGATTTTCGGACCGTCTCTTACAAACACCTATAGAGTACCTCCAGCAGAGCTAATTCTCTCAGGTACTAGATACCTTTCTCCATGGCATTCCACCTGCTTGGGTGCACTATTAGATCATACTTGAGAGAATACCTTTCCCTCACGCTTGACAGGAGTTGCATCCAGAGGCTGAGAGTTTCTGTCCTCTTTCCAATCTCCTTGTCAATGTCCACATCCTGGGGCAGGGATCCCAGTTGCTTGGCTTCACTACCATCTAGTTTCATATTGTGGGCTGCAAAATCCCAGCATCAGAGCAGCCAGGTCACCATGGGCTCACCCGACTGGTGACTGAAATCTTTTCACATAGCTCACCCAGGGATGGGGATCAGGTGATTATCTCTGGCCCTGTCTCCTCCTCTGGTTGTGAGGGTCCTCCTTTCTCTTCGTCCCTCACTATGTGAACTGATTTGGTCTTGGATTTCTTTTTCTGTATAGGTATGACTGCTACCAGCACAGGTGGTTCCTCTGGTTCAGCTGCAGTTTGAGTGGCCATGGTGCCTGTTTGTCTGCTTTCCTCCTCCTCCCTCCCCTGAGGATGCTGTCTAGTGATGAGCAGTGTCCAATAAATAGTATCCAGGGCCCAGCACATTGCATAACTTTGTGCCTCTCTGGAGCTGCCACAGTGTTTTTCTTTCACATATTTCATCACTTTAACAGGGTCCCGTAGTTGTTCAGGGGTGAACTTCCAAACCATTTGTCAGAGACTGGAAAAATTGATGTCTTGAGACATTTTGGGATGACTGTGTGCTTGGGAGGGGGCAGGTCAGGCCTTGCTCTGGCAAGACAGTGCCCTGTCCCACACCCCCCAGCCCCGCACTGTCTGTCAATCATTGGCACACTGGAGGCAGGGCTCCACTCTGCCTAACCCAGCTCCTGAGTGTCTGAATGACCTCAAGTCCCACCTGGGGTGAGGGCCCACGAAGGCCCAGAGGTATTTAAGGCTGAGCATGAGGCCAGCACGTCTTGACCCTACCCTGCTCTTGGAGTTGCTATCTGGACACTGCAGAAACCCAGGAGTTGGTAGCTATATGTGTGCTTTTCTATATCTATTCTCTTTCTTTCTTCTTCTAATTCCCTCTTCTTAGAGCATTTTGAGTAACTTAACATCGAAAGGGTTTAAAGTTTGCTGAGTGGGCTAAGTTAATGCTGTGAGAAGTGTTTGATGTTGATTGGATGTTGTATTAAATCTTTTTTGCCAAAGTTCCTTGATTTTCTATATTTTGCCAGTAAAGTAATTTTGACCTCTTGAGAATATCTGGTCAGTGTTTCTCCCGTGTGTCTAACCCAGAGTACAGGAGCCTCTGTAAAGTCCTTACATTTAAATGTTGGGGCCTTACACCACTGGAGGAGAGAAGTCCTCCAAGTACTGGCCCATGTCCTTCCACATTTCATGCCACTCATGACTATCCACCCTTGGGGCAGATCTCTGAATGACCTTCCTGGAAATCTCTTTCTTGACTCTAAACATGGTGTGGACCGCACTAAGGAGACCTGGCAGACTTAGCAACAAGAACATGCTTTCCTTAACATCCAAAAGGAATTCAAAATTCTCAAAAGCTGTTGTAACAGGCCTGAAGGAAGAAAAGGGGGTGAAAAGCTGGAGAAAATCATCCTCCCCTGTTACTCCCAGGGGCTGGGTATGATTATTAATGGACTCCCAAAGGTAGCACCCAAGGTAAGGGTAGGAGAGCAGCACTGAATACACATCCCAAATGACCCTCATTGCCCTTGATGTTATCATGTCATAAACTGATATCCCACAGTACAGCAACAAAGCAATCCTGAACCCTCTCCCTGCTCTGAAAAATATAATTGTGAGGAGCACATATGGGAATATATGCAGGGTTAGGTACCACAACCATGTGAACAGACCAAGCAACTTTGTGACCAGTGGCTCTACCTAATATAACAAATGCTTAGATCAAATTTGTTTCCAATCCACTCTGGGCAGATCTGTTATCTCAACCCTTCATGCCTTACATTGGGTGCCAAATAAGGCTGTTGTGGTTTAGGAATGGTACTCCCCAATTTAGTGCTCCCACTGAGGCGCTCCAAACCACGCTGCCACTCGCTCGCCCCCCCTTCCCCTCCCCCTCCCTCCTGTGCCGGAATCTTATCTCAACCTGTGATCTTCACCTTTTATCCTTTCAATTGAAGAGGGAGGGGGACCGAGAGTAGGCGTGGTTTTAGCGGGACTACTAAATTGGAGAATACCATTCCTAAACCACAACAGATGAATATAGGGATGTTGTCAGAGTATGCAGAAATGCAACAAGGAAGGCCAAGGCCCATTTGGAATTAAACCTGTCTAAGGATGTCAAGGATAACAAGAAGGGCTTCTTCAAGTACATCAATAACAAAAGGACTACTAGGGAAAATGTGGGTCTGCTACTGAATGGATCACGGACCCTTGCAACAGACATTGCAGAGAAGGCTGAAATACTGAACACCTTTGCTTCAGTCTCCACTGCCAAGGCCAGCCCTCAGGAATCCCTGACCCAGGAGACCAAGGAGGTCTGGAGAAAGGAAGACTTTCCCTTGGTTAAGGAGGATTGTGTTAGAGACCATTTAGTCAAACTTGACATCCACAAGTCCATGGACTCTGATGGGATGCACCCGTGAGTGCTGAGGGAACTGTTGGACATCATTGCTAGGCTACTCTTAGTCATCTTTAAAAGGTCATGGCAGTCAGGAGAGATGCCTGAGGACTGGAAGAAAGCAAATGTCACCCTGGTCTTCAAAAAGGGCAAGAAGGAGGACCCAGGGAACTACCAGCCAGTCAGCCTCACCTCAGTCCCTGGAAAGGTGATGTAATGGCTTATCCTGGAGGCCATCTCTATCCACTTGGACAACAAGAAGGTCATGAGGAGTAGTCAGCACGGATTCACCAAAAGGAAATCATGCTTAATAAACCTGATTGCCTTCTATGATGGGACACCTGGCTGGATAGATGAGGGAAGAACAGTGGATATTATGTACCTGAACTTCAGCAAGGCTTCTGTCACTGTGTCCCATGATATCCTCATAGGCAAGCTCAGGAAGTGCAGGCTGGACAAGTGGACAGTGAAGTGGATTAAGAACTGGCTGAATGGCAGGTCTTTGAGGGTTGTGATCAGTAGCACAGGGTCTAGTTGGAGGCCTGTACCAAGTGGTGTACCCCAAGGATTGATATTGGGCACAGTATTGTGTAAGTTATTCAATAGATGACCTGGATGAAGGGGTAGATGCCTCCTTGTTGCCTAGAATAGAACAAAACTTTCCCAAACAACGTTAGAATGATAATATAAAAGCAAACCTTTACTTGAAAGCTTTCAGGTACACAATATGGCGAAAACTGTGCCTGGACTGAGATTCGTACCCCTTTTATATGATCGAGCTATTAGTATATCTAGCAACTATTAACCAATTAAAAGGGCAGTTGGTGAGGTAATTCTCCCCCGGGTTCTGCCCCATTTGAGCCCCCTCTACCTTTATTATGACTATTACATGGTACAAAACCAAAATGTCCTTGGTACACTAAAAGGCAAGATTAAATAGAATTTCAAGAATGTATCAATAAGAGTTCACTGTGGGAAAAGAAAGCTGGAAAAGTACTGTAAGTTATACCTACGTGTTTACAAAGCTACAAATGCATGAAGAATCCATAAAAAACAAAAAAACTTCAGGCATCATCCTCAGCAAGTTTCCTGACGACACAAAGCTGGGAGGAGTGGCTGATATCCCAGTGTGCTGGTTTTGGCTGGGGTAGAGTTAATTTTCTTCCCAGTGGCTGGTATGGGGCTGTGTTTTGGATTTGTGCTGAACACAGGGTTGATAATACAGGGAAGTTTTTGTTATTGCTGGGCAGGTCTTACAGACAGCCAAGGCCTTTTCTGCTTTTCATACTGCCAGGCTGGAAAGGAGGCTGGGGGTACATGGGAGGTTGGGAGGCGACACAGCCGGGACAGGTGACTCCAAGTGACTAAAGGGATATTCCAGATAACATGACATCATGCTCAGTATATAAAGGGGGAAGGAGGGGGAAGAAGGAGGAAGAGGGGGGATGTTTGGAGTGATGGCATTTCTCTTCCCAAGTAACTGTTCCATATGATGGGGCCCTGCTCTCCTGGAGATGGCTGAACACCTACCTGCTCATGGGAAGCAGGGAATTCATTCCTCATTTTGTTTTGCTTGTGTGTGGCTTTTGCTTTCTCTATTAAACTGTCTTTATCTCAACCCATGAGTTTTCAAACTTTTACCCTTCTGATTCTCTCCCTGATCCTGCTGGTGGGGGAATGAGTGAGAGGCTGCGTGGGGCTTAGTTGCTGGCTAGGGTTAAACCATGACACTCAGTGTTGTGCAGCCCTTCGGAAGGATCTTGACAGGCTGGAGGGGTGGGCAGAGGAGAACCTTTTGAAATTCAATGAAGGAAAGTGCAGAGTCCTGCACCTGGGGAGGAATAACCCTGGGCACCAGTACAGGTTGGGGGCTGACCTGCTGGAAAGCAGCTCTGCAGAGAAGGACCTAGGGGTCCTGGTGGACAAGTTGTCCATGAGCCAGCACTGTGGCCTTGTAGCCAAGAAGGCCAATGTTATCCTGGGGTGCATTGGGAAGAGCACTGACAGCGGGTCGGGAAGGTGATCCTCCCCCTCTACTCAGCCCTGTGAGGCACATCTGGAGTGCTGTGTCCAGTTCTGGGCTCCTCAGTACAAGAGAGACATGGAGCTCCTGAAGCAGGTCCATTGGAGAGCTACAAAGTTGATCATGGGTCTGGAGAATCTCTCTTACAGGAAAGGCTGAGGGAGCTAAGGGCTATGAAAACAATTAGTGGACTGAAGCACCTCACTTATGACAAAAGGCTGAGGGAGCTGGGCCTGTTTAGCCTGGAGAAAACTGAGAGGGGATCTTATATACATTGATAAGTATCTGAAATGAGGTGTCAAGAGGCTGGAGCCAGGCTCTTTTTGGTGGTGCCAAGCAATAGGACAAGAAGCAACAGGCATAAACTGGAACACAGGAAGCTCCATGTGAACATGAGGAAGAACTTTACTGTGAGGATGACAGTTCTGGAACAGGTTGCCCAGAGAGGTTGTGGAGTCTCCTTCTCTGGAGATATTCAAAAGCCATCTGGATACAATCCTAAGTAACTTGCTCTAGGGGAACCTGCTTGAGCAGGGAGGTTGGACTAGATGACCTCTAGTGGTCCCTTCCAACCTAAACAATCATGTAATCACAGAATGGTTAAACCAAAAATCTTACAGGACAATTTGTAAGAATCCAAAGCATCCAGTTCACTTAGTAGTCTTATTCTATCCTACACAGGTATTGTCTTGGCCACTTATTTACATTAACTTTTATTACAAAACACCAATCCGAAAAAAGCATTAAACCCACCTACTTTCTCTGCATTAGCTGCTTCTTTCTGTTCTGTAGTAGAGCAACAATTCCCTTCTCAGTATAATTCTGCTCATGAGCTTATAGGATGATTTCTTGTTAGTGTTGATATCTATAGCTCATTTTCTATCTCAGACTTTCTTTATATGTGCTTACATAACTGAACCAAGTCCACTTTCTGCATGCTTTGATTATGTTTAATATCAGTGAAACCCATCAAGCAAATTGTTCCCTTCCTCCATTCCCCATCTTCTACTTTGCATCCTTAGTATGATTTCTTGTTGTCAATTCTTCTTAACCTTTTACCACTTTGATTTGTCTTCCTGATCTTTACATTTATTTGATTGCTATATTTATTTTACTTTTCTCCTCTATTTAAAAATTATTAGCTCTACTATTTCATGATCACTCCAATTCAATTTACTTTGTTTTCTCACATTCTCAACCTAATTGATTAGCTCTCAGTACTTGCATACTTCACTGTCTGCATCAAAAAATATTATCACCTCATTCCAAGAACTTGCTCTGCAGTCTGAATACTGTCCTGTACTTTCCCCAAGGTCACACCAAATTTCTGCATAATTTAGTCCATGTTGCCTCTGTCAACCACGGAGCAATCTTTGTCCCATAAAAACTCAAATAAAGTTAAGCAAGATCACTCATTCATAAATGTATACCCTGATCTAATGTGCCTCCCCCCCATTTTATTTGGAGAACTAATACTAGAAATATTCTTCACATGTTTGGAACTACTTTTGCTTGTTCCATACTGTTATGAGCTCTTTGAGTGGTAGCATAAATAAGAGAACATTTATCATGCCTAAAAGACATCGAGGCTGTTTGGGTTTGCTTCCTGTGACATTTGGATACAAAATGGAGAGTCCAGCACAAAGTTTACAAAACAAACCAAGTGGTAACAACAGAACATTTGGTACATTGGACATTCTTAGGTCTGATTTATATGCTTTAATAATGCTGTAGGAAATCTGATTTATGATTATCTTTTAAATATATTGTAACCTGGGGTCTGAAAAACTAATCAGTGTGCAGAACCCACTAATTAAAATGTGCTCTTTTTTATATTGCATTATTAATATTCCCTAAACCTTTAGCTGATGATTGAAATGCTTTTTGATAATAATACATACTATTTTATCTAGTGGGGTGTTTTTTTCTTCAGAAACAGAAGGAATGAGACTTTATATTAAAAATTGTGGGAACACATAAAATACACAGTACACTTCCTGTTATATTAGTCTATTTGTTAGTATAAATACTTGTATAATATTTGGCAAATGATCAAAACTAGTTTCTCCTGATGTGTTTACAGTGTTCTAAATTAAAAGCAAAGCCCATTTTCAAGTGACATTTGTTATACAAATGGAAATGTTCCTCATGCTGCACATGGTTGTACTTTCTGCTTGACAGGATAAACAACAAAAGTTGAGCACAAAGTTTGTAATAAAGTTTTTGTGAGAATTAAAGTTGCCATCTAGCAATTCTTCTTATAAAAAGAACCAAAGGAGTCTTTCCTCCAGTGTAGTTTTTTTCTTTTCTGTGACCGCATGTTTACTTAACTTCCTGTCTGTTGCTGGACTTAATCAGCCATGCTGAGAAATTATTTTAATTTCATTGCATATTTTATTGCTTTTTACCCTATTTAATGTTCTTTTCCATAACCTTTGAGTGGCAAAATGGTCACACACAAGAAAATCAGAGCTCCCATTTCTCTAGTGAACTCTTCAGAAATGTACTAAGGCATAAATTTACCAGAAGTTTTGAACAGACACTGTGTTTTGTATTAAAATGTGAAAAAGTAGCTTGCAGTACTAGAAAAATACTATTAAAGTGTTACAAAAGTTACTCAGCACCACATGCAAAACATTTTCTTTTCATCTCAGGTGTGAAACCTATTATACAAACCTGTTTATTAATTATCATTATTTTTTCCTAAGGATTTTAAAAGAAAACTGGCTCAGTTTAGTAACAGCTTCTGAACATTCAAAAATCCATGCAACACTTCATGTTACACAGAAAAAACATGCTTTATTATTGTTTCATGTTATAGACAGAGAAGCAAACATACACTGCATAATTTCCAAGAAAAACACTTCATATTCCAGTAAACCTGTCCCTCTTCTCATATCTCAGATTTAGTAATCTTTTTATTCAGTTGCAGATTGACCTTGAACCTTTAGTCATCCTCAAATGTAAATAAAAATTACTGTCACTTGTAGTTTTGGGGGTTTTTTCCTTTACCAAAGTGCTTTAATAACCATGAATGTTCCTGACTTTTCAAATGAAAGAGTCTGCTGCAGTTCAGGAAAATATTCATTTGCCATATGTAGGACATCATAGTGTGTATGTTTTTTAGGACTGTAACATCAGCTGACTCAGGGATACTTGGAAAGAGAGTAGGTAGAAAAAAAAGTGATTCTATGCAGTCTTTAAAAAAATAGATTGTCTGATGTCCTACCTCTCTAATGAGTACATTTCGCTTCCTGTTCTACAGCTTTCACAATGGCAACAAAAATGTTTTGTTTACATGAAGTAATCATAATTACTACAGTTTTTGGAACTGATAATTTTCAGAGATGATAAAGAAACATTTAACAAAGATGAAACTGACAAAGACAATAAATACTGAAAACCAGTTATAACAACACATTCTGTAAAAAAACCTTTGCATCATAAATAACAAACATGGCCTGAGCCATCAAACCACAGCTACATGACCAAGAATACACTAACTGTAGATGTGGATTTGCAAAAGAAACTGAGCCAACCCCTGCAGAGAAATCATCATCCATTGTGAAGTTATCACCTGTGATAAGACCCTGAAGACACCACCCGTTGTGAAGACATCTGTTGTGGATAGGTAAAACCTTGCAAAATGAAGGCCTTGTTACCCTTGTAAAATCATGGTTCACTTCTGTTACTTTGGCTAAGTAAAAAGGCCTCTGGGAACGAGCTCAGCTAACTTAGAAGTAGAGAAAACAAGTTACATAACTTTCGCATGATCACCTCGTGGCTTATGGTGACTGGTTGAATTATTGTTTGTTATGTTTCAATGGTATGTATTCTGATAAGGGCTAACTGCTTAAAAAGGCTTGTTTTTTTGTAATAAAGAGCTCTCCTTTGCACCTGCCTGGGAACTCTGTATCGCTCTATCGACACATCTGGCACCCGAACAGGGACATCAGAACATCGGATTGCAGTGAAGGCTTGCACTGCCTCCAGGGACGAAGCCTCACAGAACCAGAACAATGGGACATCAGATTCCAATGAAGAAATGCACTGCGAGCCAGCCAAGCGATCCCTATGATCCTGGACCCCTGCACTGCAGGCAGAAAGCAGAGCCCAGGCCAGGCTACAACAGAGGACTTTCATCTGCGAACTACAATCCGACGGAGAGCAAGATGCTAGCACAGCCTACAAGGTCAGGTCACCTGTATTCGCTGGACAAACAACCACAGGACCGTGAGTATGCCAGACCCCGGTGGGTGTCCCAGTAGCATCAGTCCACCCTAAGTATATTGCAAAAACATTCTCCACATTGGAGAGACTTTTATTACGAGTTAGACAACCCTGTATCTGTCTCCGACATGAGATATTATATATAATATCTCTCTTTGATATTAAAAACCCCACGCGTAGCTGCTCCAGGAACTGCTGGACGGGCTACTGATAACGAACCTGGGCACAAATCCAAGAACTGGATCCAGGGAAAGGATCGATCCTCAATTTGGACTAACGAACTCACAACACGCATGACATTACGGGCACTAGCGATGCCCCCCAGCTGCCCACAGCTCCTTTCAGCGGCCCCCAGCAGTCTTGGCACCCCCGGGCCCCCCGCTACCCACAGCCCCTTTCGGCGGCCTCAGCAGTTTCGGCGCTCCCAGTCTCCTTCGGTGCACCCCCCAGGCAACGGCCCCCCTCGGAGCACGGCTCCCTCCCTCGGAGCAAGGTGCTCCCCCTCAGAGTAGGCCCCCGCTTTGGAGCATGTCTCTCCCCCTCGGCCCCCCTCATAGCAGCTGCCCTGCAGCGTGCTTCTCCAGCCACAGCCTCTCCCCCGCAAATGCTTTCTGTGCTGCCAGCTCCCCCAGCAATGGTTCCTTCGCCGGCTGCAATGCCGGCCCCACCCAGCCGCTGCTTCACTAGCAGCGGCCCCCCCGCCCTCAGCC
>JACAXG010000325.1:133994-196360 GCA_018881555.1 Amblyornis subalaris | reverse complement strand
CCAGCCCTGCCGGCCCCCATTTGCCCAGACGCAGCTGGCCATGGATAGCCATCCTGACTCGGGACTCACGAGGAATGCTGATGCATTCCTTGCTATCAAAAATGCCAAGGGTCAATGTTAAAATACAGAGATATTTCGGTGTACTTTACAACAAATGCAACCTCCTGTGTTTGTCATTCAGCTAACAGGTGATGGTGTCTGTACTCAAGACCTAGAATGCACATGGAGTATCTTTCCGATATTTAAGGCATTTTTGACCGGACCCCTGTTTAAACTATGTATTTTCAGTGAGCTATGAATTCTGACAGATTTATTTATTGGAGAGATTTGGAGTTATCTCTGTGAATGCAATGTGTTTCTCCAGGCAAATGCCATCTTCTGTGATTCTCTGCTTTAGTACTGCTTGGCAAGAGTGAATTTTTCAATGAAGGTGCTGGTGTATTGCATGGTTAGTGAGACTTTTAGTGTGAGATATGTGCTGCCCTTTCAAAGATTCTGATTTGGAGGTCTGATTAGGCTGGCTTAATACTGATTCTTTGCTGACTTATAATGGTGTTGGCTGTTACCACAGAAATTAGCACCTTGTATGCCTGGGAAGATATTTGAGAACCCTCAGAAACATCATTCCTTGCTAGGTGGATAACAGTTTGCAGATGGCAAGATTCATATTTGCAAGATATTGTGGTCCTTTGGAAAAATGCTGTAGGCCTCTCCTTAGAAATGTATAGCATAGACACTAATGGAACAAACTGTGAAACACAGCAATTAACTTTGAAGCCTGGATGTCAAAGCATTGCATGATTGATGACAATAAGTGGGCTCACTTAGCCAGGTGAGGCCCGTGGCAGGCTTAGGTGCCCAATTAATTGTGGCATTCCTTTCCTCCTTTCCTCATTACTGTTATCTGCAAAAACTGTTCAAGGTTTATATACAATTAGCTCACGACTTTCCACTGTGGAAAGCAGGCAGGATTGTGCTAGCTTTGCCTGTAGTTTTGCTGTGATTCTTTCACCACAAAGACACATGAGACAGCATTTTGAGTAAATACAGCTATTTAGTAAATCAAGTATTCTTCCTTGCTACTTATGAATTGAAATTGAGCTTGATATCAGAACAGTTTAAGTACATTGATAGATCACAGGTGGAACAAACATTGCCACACTTCTTAAAATCATCTGAAACCATCACTTTGTAGCTGTTTTACATATATGTGTCAGTCTTACACACCCACTGGCCTAAAAGAGTCACATATGCAAAACTTATGGCAGTATTATATAACTAGGCAATTGATGTTTTATCCTTAGATGCTTATATCCCATTCGCTTTAATAGTCCAAGGTCAAATCTATTGTACTGAAAATCACGAGAAAGCAGTCTTACCTGATCTAGTTTTAAATGTAATTTGCCAAGGCATGCAATGTTGTCATTTTGGAGTACAGCTGCAATTTGGAAAATCATGCAAAACTGTGCTTATGCTAGAAAAGTCCTGACTGTGAATGGATGTTTTTCAGTTATGTTTGCAGTTACTATGAGCTATTTTCACAACTAACTTATGTAAAATCACAGCATATTTGCCACACCTTTATAATCTCTCCAGCAAATCCATGTTGCTGCTATCTTGTTTACTAATCAGTTGTTTGCTTGCATATTGTTCATTGATGTTTGACTGTTGTATGACAAATTTTTGATTTACCAAAATATGGATATTGATCTAATATCGATACCCAACTACAACGGACAAAGACTCTTTAACAAGGTTGCTAGAAAGTGTATGTTTATTTTGGCGCTGGGCAGCCGCATGGGATACTTCCCTAGGACGCAGTGCCAAATCACAAAACAATACAGTCTATTTATCTACAAAAGTTCTAAATATTTAAAATATGAATGCATATTTATAACATAAACACCTCCCATTCTCCTCTTCATATGGTAATTAGCTGAAAAGTCATTAAGCATGTGTGGTTTGTTCCTTAAAATGAGTCGGTGGTCTTAGATTTGGGGAGGGGTCTTATAAAGATGAAGTAAAACCCGTCTTCCTCGCTTTGCCCTTTTTGCCTTTTGAGTTTTTACAATAGAGTTTAACCTTGGAGGACCTCCAGTTCTTTCCCTCATTACCTCTGAATAGATTTCTCAAATAGAAAAATTAATAATTGTCTACATTTCTTCAGATCTAATAATCAATGTCTTCTGTTTCTCATTATGAGCACAGCTGAACAAATATGAAGCAACAATCAATCAATCAATCAAAAAATCTATTTCAAGCCTAATTCCCTAGATAATTATTCACTCCTTAATTAACTTCAGCTGAATTTACTTATTACACTCACTTTAACTAATTTCAGCAAAACTAGCCTTGAGCTAAAGTCTTAATTCCTAAAATTTCGTGTCTCATTCCCCACTTCTCTTTCATAGTGAGTAAATTCTTTTACTCAATATAAGGAATCTTCTTCATCCAGCCAAGCTGTATGGCTAGCATCTCTTAGAACTAGGCCATATGCCTTGAAAAGTGATGGGAAAGCTGCTATTCATCGCAGCATTTTCCAATTCCAAATAGTCATTACAATAGATAAAATTAAACTAATACTTACGAAAATAAGTAATACAATAATAGGGTGGATTAAGGCATTAAGTATACCGGTTGCCGTTGGTGACCACCCAAAGAGCACATCCCACCAATGATGAGACAAATGTCCTTCAAGTCGTTTAAAAACCGTTTTGATAGTTTCTGTGTCATGATGTATCGTAATCAGAGTTTTCTTTCCTGCCTCTCTGATTTCTTCCAAAATTTTCTTCAGTTCATGATTTAACAGTTGAGCCACTAAGGTTAAATTCATTCCTATAGGCACAGGTAAAATTTCTTGCACTGTAATTAGGTTTGCTTTTATATACTGATGTGATATTACAGGTGTCTGATAGGAAAAATCACATCCTTCAATCTTTGTGAAATTACAAATGCATAAATTAGATTGAGTCTCATTCACAACTAGGTTGTCTACCATTATGGTGGGACATGCTGTCCTAAGACAAATACAACCTTGTCCGGTATGCACTAATTGAGTTGTTTGGTCGGTTGTATATATCTCAAAGTGACATGCTTTGATCCGTGTCCAAACAAGTATCTTTGTCTTCTAAAATCCCTTCACATATGTATCCTAATTGTTTTTTCATAAAGCAAGATTCTAGGTTAATGGTTTGCCATCGTCCTTTAATCTCTTGTGCCCACATTCTATGTTCAGAGGGGTACAGCACAGTTCCTTCATGATTCAGTCCTAAAGTAACTATTGGATATATTAAACTAATTGATGCATTGTGGATAGTTAAGACAAAGGCTGTTACTACATTCGTCATGGGGTCATAGGTGAAATTAACTAAAACCCACGAGGATTGAAGCTCTTTTTCAATTTCGGAGGCATTATCCCAAACAATTTTGCAAATTTCAGCAGGGAATGTCCCTTCTTCACCTTCTCTAATAACGGCAGCAGCTACTGACTGCATCCACAATTGTGCCTGAGTACACCCTAAAGCTAAAGAAACATTTCTACTAGCTATATTTAGAGCATTAATTATTATTTCATGGTCTTGTTCTTCTATATTTTCCCAATTTGGTAAAATTTTGGACAGTTTCCAATGATTATTACCTAGGGCTAATAAAGAAGATTGTAGTGGTGGTTGTAATTTGATTAAATCACTCCCTACTGTGGTTAATTTGTTCATCAACACTTCCGAATCCATTGTATTTAAAACTCCTAATCCTGTTCCTAATAACCCAGTAAGATCTCTTTATTTTAGAACTATGGGGTATGCGATTTTGAAGCCAAGCATTCCAATTCATAAAAGGGTTTTTGAGAAATGGGGCACATTCTGACCGAACAACAGATATGTTCACTTGCATTTCCATTTCTACTTGCTTCAAAGACCATTCCAGGTTAGTCAACAGTCTTTGAATTCCCGTCTTTTTAATAGCATATGGTCCAATTTTAGTAATTGTAGGAATTGTGGGCAGTTTACCTTTTGACGTCTGGATCGTCTCGGACTTCTTTGGTGCTGGTGGGGTTGTTTTAATTTGATTTTTAGTGCACGCTTGGGTGACATTAAAGTCAATGTCATATGTTTGTATTACGCACCCTTCTATTTTGAGTCTAAACTCGGGACACTTACTCAAGCATTTGTCACAGCATTCAGGACTAACCCGGATGAGTTTCATGGGTGGATGATAAGCTTCATGGAACCCATCTTGTACAAATGCATATTTACAACCCCAAACATTTCTCCCTTCCCACAGGTTTGCATTTGTGATTCTAAGCATTTCGTTCAAAGCCCTTCGAGAGTGGGGATCAGATGCCTTTCCCTGGCATTGATATATTTTAGTTTCATCATACTTGCGTGGTGCTGCTTTAACTTTTGTTACAATTATAACAATGGTTGCCAAAATCTTAATTTTCCACATTGGCTATAACAATTAAAAGTCTATTATTTGTCTTTCCGGGTCAGCTTCAGTTTTAGTCCTTCGTTGTCTGGTGTTACCTTCCAAATCTCTTCAGGGGCCTTCATCCGAGAGTGATGAATCCAAGCCTTCTGCTCTTTGACCTTGATTGTGGTGAAGGTCGTGAGGAGCGCTTGGAACAGTCCCTCCCACTGCGGTTCTAGGGTTTTCTCTGTAAAAGACTTAATATTTACATAATCCCCAGGTTGTACATCATGTACTGGCCTGTCTAATTCCCTGTTTTGGGCTCCAGCCACATATTTCTCAATTTCTCTGAGTTGTTTATTCAGACCTATCATATATCTGTGTAGGGCTTCTTCTCCCACTTCAATGGGCGAAGCTCCTTCTTGAACTGCATATGGTCTCCCATACAAGATTTCAAAGGGACTTAACTTTCCTTTTGTTCTTGGTTTAGTCCAGATTCGTATTAATGCCAATGGGAGGGCCTGGGGCCAAGGTAAATTTGTTTCTTGTCCCAATTTTACAATTTGTTGCTTAATCAAATGATTCATCTTTTCCACCTGGCCACTAGACTGAGGGTTATATGGGGTATGTAATTCCCAGTCTATTCCTAGGTGGTGATTAATTTGTTGCACAATTTTTGAAATAAAGTGTGGCCCCCTATCTGAGGACACTGTGGCTGGAACTCCAAAACGTGGTATTATTTCTTGCAGTAGTATTTTGGTCACTTCTAGTGCCTTAGCTGTTCTGCTGGGAAAGGCTTCTGGCCATCCTGAAAAGGTGTCCGTTAATGCCAATAGGTACCGATATCCCCCTTTCCTGGGTAATTCTGTGAAATCAATTTGCTACTGTTGTCCAGGTCCACAGCCTTTCCCAATTTGTCCCACTTTAGGCTTTGGAATATTTTTAGGATTAGTTCAGAGGCAAAGACTACACTGACGGGTCACCTGTGTCACTGTGCTTTGTAATTTTCTAGCCATAATTCTATCTTTCAAATAATTGTACAAAGCGTCTATTCCCCAGTGTGTTTTCTCATGTTCTTTCTGTACTAGTGACCACAACAAATAAGAAGGTATTATAAGTTTTCCTTCTTTAGTTACAGCTCATCCCTCCTGATTGTAACTCGCATTTTCTGCTCTAATGAGTCTCTTATCTTTTTTGTTATATACTGGTTTACTTTCAATGGAAATTTTTCCATCTGGAATTAATGTTGCTTCAACCTTTTCATCGGGTATCTCAAGTTTTGCTGCGTCTTTTGCCTCTCTATCCGCCAGCATATTTCCTTCTTCTAATTCAGAACTCACCTTTTGGTGTGCCTTAATGTGCATGATAGCTACCCTTTCAGGCAATTGAACTGCATCCAATAACTTCAGTAATTCTGGTGCGTGTTTGATGCTTTTTCCTTGTGAGTTTAACAGTCCTCTCTCTTTCCAAATGGCTCCATGTGCATGAACTACCCCAAATGCATACCTTGAATCAGTATAAATGTTGATTTCTTTTCCTTTTGCCAATTCTAAGGCTCGGGTTAAAGCAATTATTTCAGCCTTCTATGCAGAGGTGTTTGCTGGCAATGGTTCAGACTCTATTACCTCTCTGGTGGTGGTAACTGCATATCCAGCATGTCTTTTTCCACTGATAACATAGCTGCTTCCATCAGTGAACCAAGTTTTAGCGTTTTCAAGGGGAGTGTCCTTCAGATCCGGGTAGCTGGAGTAAGTGGCTTCAATGGTCTCCAGACAATCATGGATCACTGGTTCTCCCATGTTCCCGCTGAGGAATGAAGCTGGATTCACAATGTTAGTTACTACAATTTCAACATCATCTTGTTCTGCCAGTATGGCTTGGTATTTCAGGAACCTCTGTGGGGAAAGCCAATGTCCCCCTTTCACCTCTAGGACTGTTGACACTGTATGGGATACTAGTACAGTCATTTTCTGGCCTAGGGTAAACTTGCATGCCTCCTGGATATTTATTGCCACAGCAGCAATGGCTCTGAGGCAGCCTGGCCATCCTTTAGCTGCTGTGTCCAGCTGTTTGGACAGGTAGTCCACTACCCGCCGATAAGGGCCTAAATTTTGTGCCAGTATTTCCAAGGCAATCCCTTGTTTTTCGTGGGAAAACAAAAAGAATGGTTTACTCACATCCAGAAGTCCCAGGGCTGGAGCTGACATGAGGGCCTTCTTTAGTTGATTAAAGGCTTGTGTTGCTTCTTTTGTCCATTGAAGGTCTTGGCATCCTTCCGTAATTAATGCATATAAAGGTTTAACAAGCAATCCATAACCATGGATCCACAGTCTGCACCACCCTGTCATGCCCAAAAAGGTTCTCAGTTCTTTCGCCGTTTGAGGTTTTGGGATTTGTCATATTGCTTCCTTACGGTCTTGTCCCAAAGTCCTTTGTCCTGCACTGACTTCGTAGCCCAGGTAGATAACTGTTCATTTCACCATTTGGGCTTTCTTTTGGGACACCCTATACCCTTGCAGGCCTAAAAAGTTCAAAAGGCTTACCATCCAGTCCAGGTATGCTTCTTGGGTCTGGGTGGCTATTAAGATGTCGTCCATGTACTGAAGTAGCTGTCCTTCTCCCGGTGGGGGTTCCCAGGACTCTAAGTCTTTTGCAAGCTGCTCTCCGAATATAGGAGGGGAGTTCTTGTACCCTTGGGGTAATACACACCATGTGAGTTGAGTTTTACATTCAGTCCTGGGATTCTCCCATTCAAATGCAAAAATTTTCTGACTGGCTTTGTGGAGAGGGAGGCAAAAGAAAGCATCCTTTAAATCTAAAACAGTAAACCAGGTTAGTTCAGGTGTTAAACAAGTTAACAAGATATAAGGATTAGCAACCACTGGGTACAAGTCTTCAGTTACCTTATTAACTGCTCTCAAGTCTTGTACTAACCTGTATGACCCATCAGGCTTCTTTACTGGTAAAATAGGAGTATTAAAGTCTGATTGACACTTCTTTAACAGTCCAATCTGCAAAAAGTTTTCAATAATTGGTCTAATCCCTTCTCTGTCTTCCTTTTTCAAGGGATACTGTTTGACTCTTACAGGCTGTCCTCCTTCTTTGAGTCTGATTCGTATTGGTAGTGCATTCTTTGCCCTCCCTGGAGTACCCGAAGCCCACGCTCCAGGGAATACTTGATTCATTATTTTCTTAATAATTTCCTCTTCATTTGCTGTTTCAATTTCTTTAGTTATTAACATTAAACTTAACAATTCCACATATTGTCGATCCTTTACCTCCAAACTAATTTCTCCAGTTTTGAAAATTATTTTTGCTTCCAGCTGCTCTAGCAGATCCCTGCCCAAAAGTGCAGATGGAGCATTAGGCATATATAAAAACCAGTGAATTCCCCATTGTTTTCCCAATTTATATTTCAATGGTTTGCAAAAGTATGCCTTTTCAGATTGGCCCGTTGCCCCTTTTACCACAATATAATCATTTGTTACAGGTACTAAATTCTTATTCAATACTGAATATGTTGCTCCGGTATCTACTAAAAATTCTACTTTCTTTTCTTGGTTTCCTAGTTCAACTATAACCAGAGGGTCCCCTAGAATAGGGCCCTCTGGTCCTCCTCAATCTTCTTTCATATGAGCAACCACCCCCCCCCCTTCTGATTATATTTTCTTTGTTCATCACCTTTTCTCCTTTCTGGGCACTGGTTTTTCCAATGTCCAAAATTTTTACATAAGGCACATTGGTCTTTTCCCAAACGGTGTGGTCCTTGTTTCGGAGGACCCTGTCCATGTTTCCCTCCTTCTTCTTTTACTACTCCTATTAGTTTTCTCATTCCCTATTTGTATCCTTCTTATCTGTTGCTATAAATTCTCCATGCTACATCAAGTAAAACTTCTAAATTCCGGCTTGTTGGACCTTGAATTTTCTGGAGTTTCTGCCTGATGTCCCCTGTAGATTGCCCTAAAAATAAATTTATTAGTTGTTGTATTCCTTCTTCAGACCCAGGATCTAAGGTGGTATGCCGACGCGTTGCATCTCGCAAATTGTCTAAAAACTCAGAGGGTGTTTGAGAAGGACCTTGTTTAATAGCATATAGGGCTGACCAGTTTATGGTCTTAGGAATTGCCCTCTCCAGCCCTTTTACTATTAGATCTTGGTATCTTTTTAGATGCTCCATTTCTTCTGGGTCATTAGGGTTCCACTCTGGATCCTGGAGGGGAAATACACCTTTTACATCCTCCTGTGTTGTTCTACAATCATCTTCAGCTAAATCTCCATCTACCTTCAAAACTAATTGTTTTTCTGATTCTGTTAGAGCATCAAGCAATAATTGAATATCAGCCCAATCAGGATTATGTTGCTTTATCATAAATTTTAGTTTCTTAGCAACACCTATCGGATCACTCCGATAGTTCTTAGCCATCTTTTCCCAAACCTCCAAATCTATTGTAGAGAAGGGGACTTGAACTAATATCGGTTTCCCTTCATGGTTTACTGCCTCTCTCAAAGGTGCTTGTATAATTTTTCTAGTTTGATTTCGGGTCCTTGATGATATAGGACCCAGCGGGGAGGATGGTTCATCCCACTCGCCATCACTGCTAGGCAGTGGCAGGTATAGGTTAGTTGGTTTCCGTGGCTCAGGAGTTGGTGGGGAAATAACTGTTCTCTCAATGGGAGATGGAGTGAAGGGTGAAGCAGAAGACAGAGTTGGGGATGATGGCAGCTCCAAATCTACATCTTCTACCACCCCTCCCCTCTCCTGCCTCTTAGGGGGTGGCCTAAGTAAATCTGCCAAGTCCCTTTCTTGAGTTTCTGCTCGATATACTTTATCAGGGTGGGTGCATCTTTGGTTTATTAAGCAGGTACTGCAACATCGCTTGGGTTTTTCTTTACTAGCTTTATTATCCTTTTCAAGAGCCAATACTAAGGGGTCAGAGGGTGGCCCAATCCCACAATCCCTCTGCCATTCCGGGTGATTTCGGAGAGAAAAAATAAATTGGCGTAAGAAACTTCTTCCCATTTGCCTTCTCGCCTTAGAAACAGCATTAACTATAATAAGGTGTTATAATCTAAAGTTCCACTAGGTGGCTACCTTGCTCCATCTTCTAGTTTCTACAGGGGCCACCACTGATTACAAAATTTTACAAGAGTTCCTTTATTTCCTGTGCCCCCACATACTATTTCCTTCCAGTGTGTCAAAATACAGCCAAGTAGACAGGACTTAGGAATCTCCTTACTCTGCCCTGTTCCCATTCTGTTTATTTTCTATTTTTCCTTTTCTTGTTTCTTTCCAGCAAATCGTATCACACACTTTTTAATTGCTCTTTCCCAATTCTCTTCCCACACTTTCCAACTCTCGGGAACTAAGTGTCTTTTTCCGCACACTAGAGCTATCACAGTTGCCTCTAATCTCTCTGTTTCAACAGTTAGCCAGTCCTTATCATTAAGCTCTCCACTTTTCAACCTAGCTATCTCACACTGAGCTGTAATCTCGGGCTCTTCACAATTTGGACACCACTTGCTTTTCCTAAAAGAAATACAATACCACCTCTTCTCACAAACAACACACTCACATAAAGTCCAGGCTTCACAAAAGCCCTTCCCTCTACACTCAGGGCAAGGAAGTGCCTCACGGTGTCCAAACCTCCCAGCCACTTTTACAAATTAAAGTTTCTTCAGATACGGTGTTATCTACTTCAAATCAGCTGTCTCATAATGACTGAAAAACAGGGGCCAGCGGCTCTCTTCCCTGTTTAATTAGTGTTTAAACTCTTTACTACTTTACAAAACACATAAACAACACAAATTTCCACAAACCAAACACACACAACACGCTACCAATTCACAGCCAAACCACACACAAAACTCACAAAAATCCATGCCTTTTTAGACTCAGGCACCCGTACACAGCCAGCGCATGCGCAAGCCACAAACTGCGACTCAAATGGAGTCGACCAGACTTTTCGCGGCCAGTATTCTAAGCCGCGGACTGAGATGTTACTTTAAACTACAAACCAAGCCTAAGCCAGCAGCGTTCCCGCAGCTGCTGCTCAGACTCTGCTGCGGCGCACGCTGCACAAATCTTGCTTCCCTCTACGGAAGACAATCAACAATGCCAGCGCGCGAAACCCGCTCCCTTCCCTCTGTCTGGAAGGTAAAGCTTCACCCCCCCTCCGTCTACGGGAGGCAACACTGTGCGAGACCCGCTTCCCTCTATGGAAGACAAATTCTTAGTGTTGTTACCGGTCTCGCCTAAAATCCACTTCCTATACAGTTACAACCAAATTAACCAAAGCTTCCGTTGTGCACAGGGCGTCCCGCTGTGTCTTACCAACTGCCTATTCAAGGTACCTTCTAATTTTTATAAACATACCTTTTGTCCGTAGTTCCGGTGGTCCTCGTCTTTCTCCGGGGTGTCAGTGAGCCAAAAGGAGCCCTCTTCCCAGAAAATTCCGGGTGGGCGCCCAAGAGGGGTCCCCCGACCCCTCGATCAGAGAGAGCAGGGTCCTGGCGGAGTCGCCAAAATGATTTACCAAAATATGGATATTGATCTAATATCGATACCCAACTACAACGGACAAAGACTCTCTAACAAGGTTGCTAGAAAGTGTATGTTTATTTCGGCGCTGGGCAGCCGCATGGGATACTTCCCTAGGACACAGTGCCAAATCACAAAACAATACAGAGTCTATTTATCTACAAAAGTTCTAAATATTTAAAATATGAATGCATATTTATAACATAAACACCTCCCATTCTCCTCTTCATATGGTAATTAGCTGAAAAGTCATTAAGCATGTGTGGTTTGTTCCTTAAAATGAGTCRGTGGTCTTAGATTTGGRGAGGGGTCTTATAAAGATGAAGTAAAACYCGTCTTCCTCGCTTTGCCCTTTTTGCCTTTTGAGTTTTTACAATAGAGTTTAACCTTGGAGGACCTCCAGTTCTTTCCCTCATTACCTCTGAATAGATTTCTCAAATAGAAAAATTAATAATTGTCTACATTTCTTCAGATCTAATAATCAATGTCTTCTGTTTCTCATTATGAGCACAGCTGAACAAATATGAAGCAACAATCAATCAATCAAAAAACCTATTTCAAGCCTAATTCCCTAGATAATTATTCACTCCTTAATTAACTTCAGCTGAATTTACTTATTACACTCACTTTAACTAATTTCAGCAAAACTAGCCTTGAGCTAAAGTCTTAATTCCTAAAATTTTGTGTCTCATTTTCAGTAGCTTTCTTGTAACAATGGAACCAAGATGAGTTAAACTCTATTGTATCTGGGACTTTTAAAGGAACACTCAATTCTGACCTCAGTTTTGTCAAAAGATGTTAATTCTGGGTTCTGTTAAGTTTAAGTTCTGCAAAGTCTAAATGATGTTAATTTTACATTCTGTTCAGTTTAAGTGTTGCTAAATTTAAGTGATGTTTGGTTTAAGTTCTTGTTACGATCCAGTTTAAGCACAGAAGAGCAGAGGAAACTAAGTCTCTGTGTATAAACCAGAAGGAACTTAGAAGATTCAAAATATTCCTAAAAACGAGATTAAAACCAAACGAGATTAAATGCTGATGCCAAAAAATGAATTGATTTATTTTTATTTAATAGTAAAGGAGGCAAAGAGAAAGAAAAAGGAAGGAAAGAAAGAAAGAGATAGAAAAAGAAGTGTGTGGGGGGTGCTGGGGGGACAGGGAGAGAGTAACAGGGGTTAGATGGAGACATATCACCCTTCCGGGGGTCCCAACGACGCCTCGTGGCTCCCCTCCATCTGGTCTTCTGAGTGGTGAGGGTCCCCTGCCGTCGCTGCCACGCCGCCGCCATGCTGAAGAGTATAGAATCCAGTGAATTAATATACGCTTTGGGCCAGGTGGGAATGCTCACGTGCCTCCCCTGAGGGGCCTAGGTTTGACACTGTCCCTCGCAACACTGTGGATCTGTTGCATCATCTCTGGTGCAGAGTCTGGAGACCCCTTTGGGGGGGCCCCTTTGATGGGCCGTGACACCCCCTCTGCTGTGGATAAGCTTTTCCTGGGCTGCAGGGCCCCTCAGCTGAACTGGTCTGCACAGCGGAGGTTGGGCGTTCACTGCCTCTGACCAGAGGCTTTTCCAATACACACCCAAAACCTCTCTTCTCCCCCCACCCTTTGGTGTGAGGGTCTGTGCTGGCCTGGCAGCTGATAGCCCTGGGGCTGTGGTCTTCACCCCGAAGGTGCTAAGCATGATCCCTCTGGGAATGTATTCTTCTCCCCAGCTCTTACTTATCTTCATCAGCGGGCAGTCAGGGCCCCATTCAGGGTTTTTGGTCATCTTCTCTGCAGCTTTTGTAGAGTTTTGCTATAATACCAAAAGTCCTTCATGAAAATGTTTAAGCCATAAATTATAACATTTCAGTCTCTGACAGTTCTGTTACTTTACGTTCTGTTCAGTTTAAGTTTTATTAAGATTACTTTCTGTTCAGTTTCAGCGAGATTATGCTTAAGCTCTGTTAGGTTGCTTTCTGTTATGTTTAAGTGACGTTAAGTTTGAGTGACGTTAAGTTCTGTTGAAATATGCTCATTTAATTTGAAAGATACATTTCTTTTGTTATAGAGATGAGATGGAACCGATTGAAGCAGTTATGATGGAGGCTTGGTAAGCAATTATTTCAGAATATAAGATAATGAGTTGTGTGAAAACATGTGAAGATGTAGTTTCTTAGATCCTTATTTTTTGTTGATAATTTTATGGGTGGAAGTGTTTTACATTGGTCACTTGAGATAATTATTTATAACACTTTGCTGTTTAATCTTTTACAGGTGACACAGAAAAGTGAGTAACAATTCTGAATTATGGATATCAGTAATTGTAAGCTGTTTAGTGCTTTCTCTCTTGCTTTTATTTTGCCTTAATTGTTATATATGCATAGATGTGTGGAAGACTATACTCTCGGTTTTTTAGAAGCAGTTACTGTTGCTGTATTAATGATTCTGCTGATGTTATTAATTTTATAACATGAATTCACTGACCTTTCATAACGGACATTATCCCCACAATGTTATTTGATGTTACACATATGCATCCTTTTGTTTGTTTGCAGTTTGTTCAAGGTACCATTGACTGCTTAGCTAGATATAATGACAAAGCCGGCTGCTGTACAGACTTTTACATACCATGGTGTAGTTATCTGCAAGGACTATATGCTTTCAAGAAACTTTCCCAACTGCCATTGATAGAGGCTTGTCTGTAGGATATGTTAGGGAAGCCCTTCCAGTTAAGGCCTTGGCTCTGGCCAAGCCCTGGCCCTCCCTGGTCGGACTTATGCCAGCAGACCCAGGTGTTTCTGCCCTAAAAATGTAATCAAGTCACTTTGGCTTGTCGATCTGGCCTTCTAAAAGCTGGATCCCTTTTTGAGGTACTCTTGGGAACCTTGCCCCGGGAAGGTTCTCCAGGTCCTCACATAGACACAGGGCTCGCCAGCTATCGCAGACACTGGGTGATGCTACAGTATTTAGGTAATTGATGATGTGTTGTTCTAAATCACTATGCTTTCTCTCATGTGCTAATGATTACATGTATTACCTTGCTTACTTCTGCTTGATGTGAGTTTCTTGCTTTATTACATGTATTGTCTTACTTTTATGGTGCCTTCATGTTCATAGTGAGAGACGCGTATGTTACCAAAAACAACAAAGAAGGGGGAATGTGGCTCCTCAGAAACATTTACATAATGCACTATTTACACTAAAGTTTTTGCAGGCATTCCATCAATTTTGATCCCCAGCAGAGCGATACTGCCCTGAAGATTTGTGTGTGCAGAACCAATTTCTAGAAGTTTTATGTAAGGATCCACAATCGGGTGTGCAATGGCAAGGCCCACCTGGTTTACTAACCCAGGGGAGAAGGTACGCATGTGTTTTATTGCCAACAGGTCTAAAGTGGTCAACTGCTCGACTGGACAAACATCGATTGCCCCCGAGAGGATGAGGCCCCATGAGAGGAAAAATGATCCAATCACCATCCAGCCCTTGTAGCCGAGAAGGACATTCGGATAACATAAAGTCAGTGTTTCCAGCTAAGGGACTCCTTCCTGCCTAAACAGCACGGCCCCTGAGCTCCAGCCATATGAGCTTTGGAACAATAGCCAGTAACTTCCAAGTGCAGAAGAAACAGCTCTCTGGGGACATTGGACACTTTCTGTTTTCCCATGATGTGGGTCTCTTTGTCAGTGACACGGTTGTTTCTGATGGGTTTTTATTGATTGTGATCTATTTTCTATGTATCTTGTGTGCAACAAATGATCGATAACAGTCTTCATAAGATAATGGCTTTACAGGTGTGGACTGTTTTGGCACTCAGGTACACAAACTCTTTGCACAAAAAACAAAGAAAGGGGGAGATGTGGATAGGTAAAACCTTGCAAAATGAAGGCCTTGTTACCCTTGTAAAATCATGGTTCACTTCTGTTACTTTGGCTGAGTAAAAAGGCCTCTGAGAACGAGCTTAGTTAACTTAGAAGTAGAGAAAACAAGTTACATAACTTTCGCATGATTGCCTCGTGGCTTATGGTGACTGGTTGAATTATTGTTTGTTACATTTCAATAGTATGTATTCTGATAATGGCTAACTGCTTAAAAAGGCTTGTTTTTTTGTAATAAAGAGCTCTCCTTTGCACCTGCCTGGGAACTCTGTATCGCTCTATCGACACAATCTCCTGCTGTTATCAGGGGTGCTTATCACACAAAGGCCTGAGGGCAAGAAAAACATTCAGCTAACCTGGACTCTGATAAGAAGCTAACAAGGTTTACGGGAACTGGCTTTTGAAGTTCTGCTGAACATAGCAGTTTTTACTGTATAAGTATCGTGTAAGTTCTGAAAAATACAGATTCACAGATTCACTCTCAGCCTGTGTGTCTCGCATTTCATACACCACAACTAACTGTTGTTTTCTTTACCTTTTTATATTCTTCCTGTTGCCAACACCTCTATTATACAAAAACATTCTGACGTAATGAGATCCTTACTGAAGGCTGGTTTCCAATTCCTTTATTTGATGGAAATATCAAATAAATTCAATTTTGTCAGAAAAATTATGTCATATTAAAGCCACAGTAAGATAATAGAATTACAATTAGCTCACTATGTGACTCCTTTGTATATGGAATACACTGTAATATTCAAAAATTATGGTGAAAGGCATGGTCTGGAGTGCAGTAATAAACTAAGAGGTCAAGTTTATTTAGGCTCAGCTCAAAATATTTATTTTTTTAATTAGGAATACTCCTTTATTCTCAGATACCCATAAATGCTTTTTGAGGAGTGTCTCAGTTTTGAGACAAATTTAGGAGAGAAACTCTTTGGACTGAGTCTTTCTCTCAAAAGGGTTCCAAAAACCCCCTTTCCACCAATAGGGAATGAATACCAATAGATGAAAGTGAAAAAAAAATTAAACTGTTTATTAACAAACAAAATACCCGCCCACTAGGCAAGGGAAAACAAAAGTTAAATACCTGTTAAGCATTAAACTGTCAGAACCCACTTCCCCCCACACACACAGAAACAAAAACCCAAAAAGTGCCCAGAAAGTGGAGGCAGTGCCAGACAAATACACATTTCCCAACACGTGGTCCAAAGATGGCAGCCTTCCACGTGGAGGGGTAGCAGACCCCCCGCCCCCACTGAGCAGTCCTGTAGCAGAGAAAAATTCCAGTGGCTACCTGGTGGTGACTTTTTTCCCTCCCAAGGCAGTTATAGCAGGCGAAAACAGCTGGGCTGGAGCCTTCTGGTGTGCTTTCTCTCCCCGGCTTGCCTTCCTGGGGCTTGGGACTGGGCAGGGAGCCGTTCTACTCTCAGCAATTCCTCTTCCACCAGTTTCAGAGCAGCAACCAGTTCAATCCAGTTCCTGGCAGTCAAAGAAAACACTGCTCCAGCTTCTTCGATTGAGGGAGAAGAAGAAAAGTGTTTTGCCTGGGCCAAAACCCAAGTCAGCCAAGCAGAGAAACCACGTGTCTCAGCGCCATGGGAGAAAAAACCACACAGCAGCACAGGGCTCGGCGGGGGCAGTCCCGGTCTCAACTCTCAGGCAGCAGCCGCCGTGGCAAGACATGGCAGGGCACAGCAGGGCACGGCAGGGCAACAGGTCCAGCAGAAAACAAAACGGCTCTGGTCTCCTCTCTGCCGATGTAGCTGGCATGTTCCCAATCCCGGAACCGGAAGAAAAGGACAGGACTTCCTGCCTCCCGAACCGGAAGAGAGGGAGCAACCTCCTGGCCCCCCAAATCAGGAAGGGGGGGAGTGTGCAGAAAGAGAAAACAATAACAATTTTTGGGCATAAGCAGAGGGTCATGTAATAGACTAGATCACTCCAGGACAAGGAGATACAGATAAATATTGTAATGAATAAGTGAATGATAATGTTGGCTTTCGCATATATGAATTTAACATTTACCAGTGATAATGTACTATGTAGAAATAGTAAAATATAGTTAAGATAATGTACTATGTAGAAATAATAAAATATAGTTAAGTAGAAACAAGACTAGAGTGAATTGTAACTTTGAAATAGTTGTAATGGATACATGGTAATAAATATCTTTAAGCCAATAAACTACAGAAGCAGACACCAAGACAATTCAAGACAACAAAGAAGATAGATTGCATGCATCTGGAAGTCTGCTATCTCACCAGATCTCAGATAGTTTGTTATCACATCGAAAGCTCACACCTCCCAGAGAAATTGTCAACCACGAATTAAGTTATACCGGAGGAGGATGACAGCTGAAGTAATCCAGAGAACCCAAAAGTGACATTAGAATGGTGAAAAGTACAAAAACCAAGGGAGGGGGAGTTGAGTGAAGTGTAAATTACCTTTTGGGCTTAATGAATATGTAACAGTTTGGGAAGGTACTTAAGCTCACAGTAAAATGAATGGAACTGCGCCTCTGGAAAGATTTGCCAAGCACCTAGTGCTGTGATTGCCTTTGTTTTACTAATAAATATTCAATATTCGGCCTATGCATTCATTTATAACAAATATTATAAGGATACAGGTTACTAGAGAAAGAAAAATTTCAACCTGAACAAGGATTGAACTAATAACCATGTAATTTCCTTATTTTAGAAGACAGCTTCAGCAGCTTATGGAAAGTTTGAGTAGCTGGAATCTGATCTAACTGCAGTGGATGGGAAAATGAAATGGCAATCTATTGGATCACTACTGTTACTGAGGGAAACAGTCTAAGCCATGTTAATGGACAGGAGGGAAAAAGATTTTAGTCAGGGATTGGGGGACATGTATTAATCATCCTGTGCAGCAGTATATTTTAATCCTGATACACTCCTGAGATCCTTTAGGGAGAAGTTTGCATGCAATTGTTACAAATTCTATCAAATGCAGAGAGAGAAAGTTCCACCATGATTTCACTCCAGACACACTATAAAGAAGTAGTGTAGAGACAGAAGACTTTAGTCTTAAGCCTCTCTGTGATTTCTTGAAGTGAAATATGAACAAAAAGAGTATTTTCCATAAGGAGCTTTATATGAGAAGAGTCATCAGAAGAAAAAAAACCAAACACAGCAGACTTGCAAGGAAGCAAGCTAATGGATGAGAGCATCAGATTAGCAAGGAACTAAATACTTCAATCTGTTGGCATGTATATTGCCAAGAACCTATGATGCTGGCATGTATATTGGGGACTAGTTAAATGTGTACTTTTAATTCATGAATCAACCCTTGACAGTTGATTATTCTACTTTTGCTCTTGTCCAAACTCCCTCTCATAAATCTCTAAATCTTTAATAGGAACAGGGTCCACAGAAAGGAACACTCTTCTGCTACAATGGTTATCATCACATTTTATAATCTTTTCAGCTATTTTATATAATCAAAAGTTATTTTTTGTGGGCTTAAAATTTTCTGTGAAGCCTTTCATACTATTATCAGAGGCAAGATTCAGGACTTAATCAAAATTATCTGGCATGATAATTCCTATGTTCCCATGAAAAATAACAATTTCTGTATTGATAAATCAATGAGGTTTCCATTTTTAACAATCTCATTTGAAAGCATACCCTACAGACATTTTTCAGTCACTATAGTTCTAGTATATGCCTAACTTGACCAAAATAAAAGTCTATCCCACTTCTCAAATTTGATTTAAGTGTTTTCCACAGGATTTTATAGATTATAAAAGCATTCATGTTACCTCTCCTTTTCCAAAATAAGCATATTCACATGCCAGAATCAGCACTTACACACTTTTTTAACAGTGAATAATTTACTCCTGGGGATGTAAAGATCCTTATTTGTTTTTAAATATGCTGTATATAAACCCAGACATGTGAAATGTTAATATAAATCTGCAATGTAAGGTTACACACAACCGTAACTATACCCATCTTTTAAGTGTTCCTGTGAGATAGGATAGAAAAATATATCCTTACTATTTATGTTCTAATGTATTAGTCACTGCTGCTGAAAGTTGGAGTATGGAAGCGGAGTCCCACTGCATTCTCTCCCTCCTACCGATCAGTGGCAATTCTTCCTCTTCCCTGATAAAACATGCTGGAGGAAAGCAGGCTAAAGATGGGGCTGGGTGAGGATGTCAGCTACACCAAATTTATTTTTCAGTTGTCCAGGTAGAGGATGAGACTACAGACAAAAATCTAGCTTTATATGAACCACCTGCACTCCTGCATTTTATAATTTCAGTTTATGAAATTTTAGCCATAGAAGTAATAACTTGGGCATAGAATGATTTGCCATCAACTGCAGTTGTAGAGAGAATGCCTACTAACCTACATATTTGACTAATATGATGAACATAATAGAAAATCATGTTGTAATTAGTTTTAGTTTTGAACAAAAGAAAAATAGTCTTTTTTTCAAATATTAAAAGGGTGGGGAGCATAAATAGCATCCGATTGTGCTCTTAAGTTCCATGCTATAGCTTACTTGCAATTACACTCTTCAACAAATTAGCTACATCATTGGTTTTAAATATTAATTGGACAAAATAGTGGAAAATATGAGCTAAAAGGAGGATGATAATCTTTAATTATAACAAAGAATAAGTAACAATAAATTGAAAAAAACAACCCAAAACACAACAGATTTATGCTTATATACATGAGATTTTTAAGTCCTCTCCTTGAACACATTACATGTGATAAATAATATATAAAGTATTTAAATAACTTTGTGGTTACTTAGAGAAGATATTAAGCAAGCAAAAAGTCAGTAGCAGTCACTGCCTGGTGTCTCATATTCCTGTTATTCAATGTATTTATTTATTTTCTCATGCAGTAATCTTGATCTTATTTTCAGTAACACTGAGATATCATCTATATTAATTACTAAATATAGAGAGAGCCTCACTATGGCGTCTATTGTATTATTAAGGCATGAGAAAAGAATAACAGCAATTTCTGAGAAAGGAATCTGCATGTTATTAACTCTCAATGTCACAAGTACACCTCAGCAATTAAAAGGCTCAAAAAAGTTCAGATTGTACCAGTGATTTCTGTGCCAAGGTCCACCCAGAATGTGATTGGGAATCATCAGTGCCTGAAGAAAACATAGAATAAAATCCTAGCCTTGCTGATATCAGGGAGTTTTACCATTGCCCTGACTGCTGGACCAAACTTCAGAGCTATCAGAAGAGAATCAGACTCCTTTTCATTCCACAAATAAATTGACAAACTTTCTCTCACTCTAGTCAAATATGAAATTAAAAATCACTAACTCCATTCTGTTTTCTTAATTAGCATTTTAAGTCTATTAATTTTCATGATCTATAATGGAACATTTCCATAAAGAACTTTTTCAGAAAGGGCTTATTTGTTAATCTGATTTATTAGTACTTTAAGAGAATGGGAAATTATCTTGATAAGGACTTCTGCCAAATCTATTTGTTACCAAAAACTGGTAAAAAAACCCTCCTTAACACCAATGTAGCATTAAGAAGGCACTCTTTATTTGGCCAGATGCACGAGAGGATAGCTCCTATGACATATCATGCATGCTGAGTATAGAAAAAGCTCCTGTTTATATACTATATTTTACATACATATTCATAGGTTTTCCCAGAAGAAACATACATATGATAATCATTTCCCCAAAGTCATTAACATATGTTCCCTCCCATCAGCGAATGCATTCTTCTGTCCCGGGGGTCTCTTTGGTGGTCCCTGGTGGTTGGCAACCCCAAAGTCATACTTGATCACCCAGTGAATTGGTGAAGAGTTGGCATAACTGGGCTGGTTACTCTCCAGTTCTTTTTCTTGGTCAACGTTTAACATGATCCTATAGAATAAGCATTGTGCAGTTCCATAGGCCAGTGGTCTTTGAGGAATAAGCATTGTATTAACCCACCAGGTGTACACCGCAGCGTGGGGCGGTGGTAAGTTGCCGCAGCCTTCCAGAAGCGTCCCCGGCAGGGGAAGCCGCTTCAGCACAGAGGGCCAGATGACGGCTCAGCAACACACGCTCCTGCAGAGAGGGAACGCCCACACACTCACACGTTGGATCTCAGAGAGGCAGCCGGTGGCAAGGAGGCGAGACGGGTTCTTTATATGGGTTCCAGCAATAGGGTTTATTGAGGAGGGTCCAGGGACAAAGAACAAAATAGAGACCAGGGTACAGGCTTAAGTATAGGAGCTGGGAGGGCGGGCAGAGCATCGGAGCCAATGGGCTGAGGGCCAGGCGGCAGAGTAGTGATACAGGAACCAATAAGGGCACAGGGAAGGAGGGATTAGGGGAGAAGGGCCAATGGGGGTTACAATCAAAGCGAAATCTCTAGAAAATGTACATATATAGAACAGGGGGGTGGAGAACAGTAAACCAATCCCAACAAGGGAGAAACCATTGTGGAGACAAAGGGGGTGCTCAGACCTTTAGAATGGCCCACCAGCGGGCTTGGGCTGTTCCTGAGCCCTGTGGCTCTCTGGTCTCTCCAGCAGTGGCCTGAACCACTGCAACAGGTGTAGACTATTTTTCATCTGGCAACATTCGCCCCCTTTGAGGCTTGTGAAGCTTGTCTTCCCTTCAAGCCTTCATAAGCCTCACTTTGCTTCTTTACTCACATCACAAAAGTTCCTCGCATTACATTAGCAATCATGTTTTTTATGCAGCTTAAAGCAAGCATCATAATCACAATTATTACTATGATCACAATTATACTTTGCAAAAGTGAGGCCAACCAACCAGTGAGAGAAAATCCAAGTCCTTTAAATATTTTATTTAACCATTTGCTTTCTAATCCTGCCTTTAAATCCCTGCCAGATGCAGCAACTGATTTTATCCTCTCTGATTATCCAATTTAGCAGTCACATTTGGAATGTGTATGCAACAAGTATTGTTGTTTAAATGTAAGTAACCGCACACTCCATGTTCATGTAACAACAATAAATCTAAAGCCAATGTGATTCATAGGGTCATTTTAGTTGTGGCTTGCAGTTGTTCATTTATTTCAACAAATCCTAATTGAGTTGCATTAGCTAAAGATTTCATTTGTCCATGTGTCCATCGTAAGGAATAATTTCCTTCTATTCCTGTCCAATTTGCATAGGTGTTATTTCCTTCCCACATGCATTCCCATATTTTTGTTAAATTACTGACTAAGACTCTCCATGGAACTAGATTTTCTGCCGAGGTTGATATTGGTAAGCAAGCTGTTACAGAACTCTAAGCAAAAAAAATAGTAATACAAATCCCCTTCCACAAAAAATAAAATAGAAAACTTCCCAGTGTTATTTAGCATTGTTTCCTTTGTATTTTCATGCATAAAGGATTATCTGCCAGTTCACAATGATATGTGATCGCTGGTTTTACCCATGTGTGATGAACCCAGTGCTTGATTCCATCTACCTTGAGTGCAGTCTAGGTTACCAGGAGGACTTGATATGGTCCCTTCCACTTCTCCTGGATTGGTCCAAAATTCCAGGTTCTGATGCACACTGTATCTCCTGGTTGGAAAGGATGTACAGGCGAGTCTAATCCCAATGATCTGTGGATAATGATGTACATTTTAAGGCTTAAAAGAGTTACTGCCAGTGGTATTAAATATTAATTTCAGCAAAACTTTTGAGACTTCCCTTGCCTTGTTGGTGTGACATGGGAAAGCTTCTGGCCATCCAGAAAAAGTATCTACCAATACCAAAAAGTACCGGTCCCCATTCTGGCTGGGTAATTCTGCAAAATCAATTCGTCAATAATCACCTGGTGATTTCCCTTGTTTTACTAGCCCTGGAAGCAGCCTTCTTTCTTTCTTGGGATTATTTTGCAAATATATCACACATTTTTCAATGACTGATCTAATAATTTCTGTCGCTTTTGTTCTTACTATATTCTTTTATAAACTAATCACCATATTGTCTATTTCCCAATGTGTTTCCTCATGTTTTAGTTCTATTATCTTATACATTAATTGTGGAGGTACAATTATGTGCTCACATCAGGTTACCAACCACCTGCTGGGATTTTCCATAGCTTCTAATGATAGGACTAACTGCCTATCGTGATTACTATAATTTGGTTTTTGTTCCCAGACATTCAACTTTTTGTTAGGTATTAGTGCAAGGATACCTTTTTCAGCAACCTTTTTAGCTATTTTGTCAGCTAATCGATTCCCTGTATTAACTGGGGAGTTTCCAAACTAATGGGCTTTACAAGTACATCACGGCCACTTTTTTCAGCTTTTGCACACCCCGTAGTAGTTGACTAATTTCTTCTTTGTACTTAATAGGAAACTTCTGTGCCGATAACAATCCCCTTTCCTTCCATACGGCTCCATAGGTGTGTATTATTCCAAAAACCTATTTTAAATCAGTCCATGTGTCACAGTTTGGACAAACTTAGGAGGAAGACTCGAAGAGCCTCCTCTACAAAAGATAGCATCCTAAAACTCCCTTCCCTCCCACCTTAAGAATTTCTCAGAGGAAAGTGAAAAAAACCTGTTTATTTAACAAAACCCAGCTGCTCGAGGGGGGCGCACGCAGGCACCAGGGGAAGGGAAAGGAAAATAAAAAATGAGTAATGTTAGATAATAAACCTCTCATGGTGAAGACAACCTGGATGAATTCAGAGTCCTTTGTTTCCTGGGTGTAGTTTTCTGCTCTGTCTCCCTCTGGGCCTAGGATGGTGCAGGCCTCTCAGAGTTCAGTGGTCTGTTGTAAAGTTCCAAAGGAAGAAGGAAAAAAACACGGTCACAGAAAAAGCTGTCTTCTTTCCTTCCCTCAGGCAGAGGAGGGAAGAAAAACTAAAAGTAAGTTTTAACTCCCTCTGATACGAGTCAAAGCAGTGCCGAAAACTCACAGGGGAAAAAAAAAGGTAAAAGTAAAAAAGTGTCCCTTTGCCTTCAGCTATAGAGAAGGCGACTGATGAGAGTTGTCTCCTGAGAACCACAACAAAGCTAGTGATAAGAACCAGGAATGTAAACACCTTTGAAGAAGACCAAAACACAGCACCTGGCTTCTCAAGCCAGCTTAAAGACACAGAGTTAATATTTTTTTAATTAAGCAGGCGATTGGGATATATAGCATCATAAAGTCACCCCAAGACACCATGTGTTTACCCTTTTTCCTTCAGCCATTTCTAGCACTCGGTGTAAAGTCATTAATTCTGCTTTTTGTGTTGATGTATTAATAGGTAAAGCCTGGGCTTCTATTACCTGGGTCGAGGTTACCACTGCATACACAGCCACTCGCCTTCCATTTTGTACCATGCTGCTCCCACAGCTGTACAGTTCCAGTTCCAGGTCCTGGATGGGATCACTCTTGAGATCCAGTCTGCCAGAATACACTTGTTCAATGGTTACCAGGCAGTCATGGTACAAAGGTCTCTGGGCTGCTTCTGAAGCCTGGAAAAACATGGCTGGGTTCGAAGTAGTAGTTACCTTTAGTTCAACAATGTCCTGCTGCAGCAGGGCAACTTGGTATTTTAGTATTTTGCTAGGCAATACCCAATGTCTTCCTTTTTGTTCCAAACCAGCTATTACCATGTGAGGCACATATCAGCTTTTGTGCTTCCTGGATTAAAAGCTCTGCAGCTACCACCGCTCTCAAGTATCCAGGTCATGTTTTACTCACATTGTCCAATTGTTTGGAAAAGTACCTTACAGGCTGCTACCATGACCCCAAATGCTGTACCAATACCCCTAGTGCCAGGTGCATCCTTTCATGCACAAATAACTCAAATGGTTTGGTTTAAGTGTGGGAGTCCCAATGCAAGAGTTGGCATTAAGGCTCTTTTTAGGGCTTTAAAGGCCCTCTGACTCTCAGGAGTCCATACCAAGTATTTTTTGGTGGAAGATCATACAAGGGTTTTTCCAGTACCCCATAATTGGCAATCCATAACTGACACTACCCAGTCATACCTCAGAAGGCTCATAGATCTCTTGGCTCCGGAGTCTGGCAAATGGTTCTTTTTTGGCTGCTTCCAAAGCTTCTTTTTCCCTGTGAGATCTCAAACCCAAGATATATTACTGCTTTTTTGCCTATTTCTGCCATTTTCTTTGATACCATGTATCCAGATTGTCCCAAGAAATTTAACAGACTTACAGTAGCATTGAGGCACTCCCTTTCAGTCTTGGTTGCTGGCAGAATACCATCTACACGTTGTAGTAATGTTCTGTTCAGATTTTCTTTTTCCAGCTTTCCAATTTCTTTTGCAAACTGATTGCCAAATATAGTGGGGCTATTTTGAAGTCCTGGGGTAGCACAGTCCATGATAGCTGCACCTTCTGCCCAGTGTTTTGGTTCTCCCACTCAAAAGCAAACAATTTCTAACTATCTGGGTCAAGAATTATACAGAAAAAGGCATCCTTAAGATCAAGCACTCTGAACCATTTGTCCTCCTCTTTAAGTTAAATCCTGTACTAACCTATATTCTCCAGTATTTGGTTTCTTTACTGGTAAAATTGGGGTACTATAATCTGATTCATATTCTACCAATAAACCATGTTGCAGGAATTTATTAATTAACTTAGTCAATCCCTGTCTCACATCTAGTTTTATTGGTTTTGCCTTACTGGTTTAGATCCAGGCTTCAGTGGTATTTTTACTGGCACTGCCACTTTAGACTTTCCTGATACATCTGTTGCCCATACCAAAAGAGTTGCTGTGTTCTCCACCTTCTCAGGTATTTCTTCTTGTTCTACCTGCTCATGCAGGACAAAAGTTCTTGCTTGCACCATTTTAGATTTGGGAATTTTTGATTTTATTTCTCTATTTTCAAAGGTAATTTTTGCATCCAAGTTACTCAACAAGTCTCTTCCCATATGGGGCACCGGACATTCAGGCATTTACAAAAATTGATGTGTCCCCCACTGTTTTCCTGATTTAAATGGCAATGGTGGAAAAAAAGGCCTACTCTCTTTCCTCCCTGTCACATCCACAACGCTTACAGGTTCCAAGCTAAGTTTTCCTCTGCATATATTCAATACTGATTAAGTTGCTCCTGTATCAATTAAAAAAAATTTGCCTTTTCGTTCCCCAGCAATAATGTAACCAGGGGCTCAGCTGAGGATGATTCCTCTGGTCCCCTTCAGGGGGATTCTTCATCTTCACTTAAGGTCATGAGCTTGATGGTTTGAAGAGCTGGGTTTAGGTTTCCTGTCTGATTTCCCTTGGCTTGGGGACACTCCCTTTTCCAATTCTCCCTTTCTTTACAAATTGCCGACGTATATTTCAGCCACCAATTATTAAAATACTCAACCAATTGTTTCCAAGTGAGGAGATCCTCCCCCATTTTTCCCCCAATGCTTTAATATGCATCCTAGGGGGGATTTTTTCCAGAATCCCTCCCCTTCACTAGATGATCCACTCCCCATTCAAACCATGTGGTATTCCGAACCAATTGCCGTTTAAGAGCTCCTAGAAGGGACTCTAACCCTTCCCTGTTCCTGCCTTAGGTACCTTTAAACCCAACCCTACAAAGCTTTTGCTGTGCCTTATGGGCAGGTTAACACCTTTAAAGTAAAGAATGCCTTTATCTTACCAGAGGTCTTGCTTCGATTTCCTTTGGTCCGGGGATCACAGGTTCTCCCCAAGAATCCCTTGGTGCAGGCTGGAGGCCTCGCGATCCCTCAGATCCGTTGAAATTCAGGAGTAGGGTCCCATCTGGGGTGCCAAAACTGTTACCAAAAATTGGTAAAAATAAAACTCCTTAACACCAATGTGTTAAGAAGTATGCATTCTTTATTTGGCTGGATGCACAAGGGGATATCTCCTCTGGAATATTGTGCATGCTGAGTACAGAAAAAGCTCCTGTTTATATATTATATTTTACATACATATTCATAGGTCTTCCCAGAAGAAGCATACATATGATAGTAATTTCCCCAAAGTCATTAGCATATTTTCCCTCCCATTGGCGCATGCGTTCTTCTATCCCGGGGTCTCTTTGGTGGTCCCTGGTGGTTGGCAACCCCAAAGTCATACTTGACTGCCCAGTGAATTGGTGAAAAATTGGTATAACTGGGCTGGTTACTCTCCAGTTCTTCTTCTTGGTCAACGTTTAACATGATCCTATAGAAAAAGCATTGTGCAGTTCCATAGGCCAGTGGTCTTTGAGGAATAAGCATTGTATTAACCCACCAGGTGCAAACAATTCTTCATCTAGCACTATATTTGTAAATTATTTTTAATTTTTGAATTAAAGACTTTGGTAAGCCCAGCCAAATGGGTATGATGCAATACAATCTCCATGCTTCAATGGCTCTTTTCTGACAAGAACATTAAAACCCTGTCCAGTCATCATATGAATAAGTCCTTGACTATGCAAATTTTAAGGGGCTAGTACTATCTGGATTGTTCTCCACATATTCTGTTTTATATTTAAGAATTTCTGGCAAAATGCCTTGTAGTCAGCCAGGGTATTCCAGTTCAGTTAACTAGGCCATTAAAACAAAAGCCATATTGGCTGTAAGCCTTATTTCATACTTACAATTCTGTTACGCCCCACAGTTGGAGCTGAAATAGCAGATTATCTCCTCTAATGTTGCTACTTACTATTGTCTGCCCTTATATAGATTTTGCCAAGTTAAACTCAGAGTTTACAGATCCAGCAGCCTTTGACTATACTTCTTTCCATGCCTGGACAGACATAAGCACAATCCTTGGCAAAGATATTGTCCAATTCAATCACTTCAAGACTCTTAAAACTTGAAGATGCACTAGTCCAATATAACTAATTTCATCTAAACCACAAAGTTATAATACTGAAAAAGTTTGTTATAGTAAGCCATTCAGGAAACCGAACACTCTCTCATTTGCGACAGGAGAAAAAAATTCCTTGATATTGCAATTACTGTGTTAGAATTTGTGGGGCTTTTGTTTAATTTATACTAAGAAATTACTTAAAGAAATCTAAGGCTATGAATTGGATACTGTTTCATTTATAAATATCCACTTATTTAAATCCTTTTCTAAAAAGAGGTCTTAAAGAAAAAAACAATTTAAAAATAGTGTAAGTTTGGCTGTAAAAACCAAACATATAATTTGAGCACAGTGTAAGAAGCAAGCCTTTTTTTTTCATTAACAACATATTTACAAATTCATAAAAAAAGATTGGAGTAGATGTTTTGTGCTTGTCACCAATATTTTATTGTAACTCGTTACTTGAACAGTTTAGAAGAAGAAAAAGAAAACAAAGTTCACTATATATATCATTTGTACTGGCTACTTGACTATATACAAGTGTCCTGGTTCCAGCCAGGACAGGGTTAGTTTTTGCAGTAGCCAGGAGGGGGCATGGCCAGGACCCAGAGATTATTCTATACCACCTCAAGTTATTGCCAGGGGCAGGGGAACGGCTCTCTTCCTGGGAGAAGGGGTTCCTTCTGGTCGAGCAAGCGTGGCAGACGGAGAGGTGGGCTAACATTGGTTCCAAGCCAGATGGAGTGGTTGGGTGGTGCTGGTCCCAAGCTGGAAGGAGCAATTTGGGTGGTGCCAGTTCCAAGGGAGGGAGCAGTCACTCTCTCTTTTGTAAACTTTTGTTAGTAATATTGTTGCTGTTACTGTTCGTTTTCTTATCTCATTGCTGTTTCTAGTAAATTGTTCTTATCTCAACCCATGATCTTCACCTTTTGTACCTCCAATTTTCCTCTCCAGATGCCACAGGGGGAGAGAGGGAGGGGAAGGAGGAGTGAGCAAGCAGCATCATGGTTTGGAGAGTCTCAGTGGGAGCACTAAATTAGGGAGTACCATTCCTAAACCATGACAACAAGGCATAACGATCATAACACAGCCTAGTCTCCATAATAATTTGTGCACAAAAAGACACCAATCAGACATTATGTGAACATTACAGTGAAATGACATCACAAGTCCAGTGAAAATTCAGCATCATACAAAACATATTGATCTACTGCAAATGACATCCTTTAAAACAATAAGCCTTTATTCAGTAGTAACTTAACCAGAGTCTGATGCAGAGATTTGTGTAGTTATAAGTCTTTTAAGTGAAGCAACCTCTGCAGATAAGTTTGCTATGCCCTGCTTCAAATAGAGGTTCTCTGACTCAGAGACATTGTAGATATTGTCTTTTATTTCAACAACTCCAGTTTTGCAACCACTCTGAATTTTAACGTTGAGTTCCTTCTGATGCCAGAGTTCTGGTTTAAGTGACCAGTCTTGAATGTTAGTCACTTGAACCGAGAAAGGAGTGTGAGAAGAATGCACCAGATTTTGCGCACCATGTTTTTCAAGCTCGAAATGTCTTTTTGAGGACATGTCAATGGGTGATGACAATTTCTGTGTTGTATCATAGTCATTATCCATTGCTTCCACTTTAACTTGCATGGCTTTGGCTTTGATTCGAAGCTTGTGAGGCAAAGCTGAAGAATTCACTTCTGGAACTTTAACTGTTGCACAAATATTTTTATGTTCAGCTGGGGAATGGATTGGACCCTTAGGAACCTGCTGTTCATCTTCTCCATCAGACGACTTTCCAACAACACCATCATCAGTTTCTGATGTTCTCGGGGAATTACTGGAGGACCTATTAACTTGCAAGAGAGGAGGAGAATGTGAGTACACATTGAAGGTAGCTCCCATGTAGTTCGGATATATGGATGTTTTATATGAACCTCTGTCATCTCTTGGCTCTCTCTCTAATTCCATGGGCTCCTGCTTTATAATCTGGAACTTATTTTCAGGACTTCTACAGTTGCTTTGTATACGACTTGGTTGGGTATGCTCTACGGTTGATGTTTCAGATACATCAGACATTGAGCTTTGAGGAGAATGCTTAATGACAGAAATACAACTGCTACCAACTATAGATGGTTCATGGTCATCTACAAACGAATTAATGTTTGATTTGGAACTCTGATAATCTTGAAAATACACAGTTGTTGAGCTACTGAGTTTCTGTATCTCTTGGGCATAGGCTGCAGAACTAATTAAACCAAACTTTAGCTTCAACGAAAGCAACTCGGCCTTCAAAGTGGCATTCTCTTCTCCCAATGCAATTAGTTTGTTCTCTAAGACAAGGTCATTCAGTCGTCGCTTTTCACGAGACCTTTTGGCAGCTTCATTATTTTTCCGCCTTTTCTCCCAATACATAGCATCTTTCTTTTCATCTGGAATGAATTCTCGCTTTCTCCGGCAAGCTGAAGATTTGCTCTTTCCACTACTTGCTTCAGTAAGCAGTATATCTTCATTTGTAGACAATTCTTCAGATACTTCTAAAGTAGACTTAAGTACCATGATTTTGTCCCCATTGCTACTTGCGTCAACGGGTCCATATTCCTTTTTAAGGGTCTGCATTTTTCTCAGCTGCATCAGAAACAATTTGTAATAGATCTACAATGAGCAACAGAGCAAACTATTTCCCCAGTACTTCTCATACCACAACTTCAGTACTTTAAAAATGCACGCATATCCTTCCTTTTGTTTCATATTCTCAAATAGAAGTGTCTAGATTCAATTTTATTGGCAGAGGTGATGAGAATCTTCTAAATAACCTTCAATAAATAGAGAATTTGATTACTGTTTAGGAATTGCTGGGTTTTGGCATTCAAAAGTAACTTTCAATAAAAAGCTTAGACTAGCATTTGATTCATTAAACCTGCTGTAATATGAAGGAAGCTTGACACTGAAACAACTGATATTCTAAGCTTTATGATACCTAGATAGTAGATTTGCTTCCAAAACAAATACAATATGATTCAAGGAAAATTAATAAAAGAAATTATATGTTTGTATTTTGATGTGAGAAAAATGTCACACAACTTTCCATAATATCACTGACCAACTTAAACCTAGCACTTAACACTGCTGAACACCATACATGTTGATGAGCAGCACTGGAAAGTATCTTGTCCTTCCAAATTAAAACATCTCTTCAGAAAACAGCTGTGGTGCATGATTTGGCAATGCTATATACTTGGGTCCTCCACAGATTAAAAATAACAAGCTGATTTAGAGAAGCTAGAGTGCTTTCTATTGTCTTAAAATAACACTGCTATCCATAAAGTTATTAAACATTTAACTACTGTTTTTGTATCCTGTAAATTTATATATAAAATGTGTGTTGTGTGTATGTGTGTATACACACACATTTCAAGTTTTAACATCCCTTTCTGATCAATCATATAAATTGAAACTAGTAAACACACATAATTCTGGCAAATATGGAAGCAACGTTTTCTCTTAAATAAGACTTTCAGGACAAGAACTTTGTATCTATCTGTATAGTCTCCAGCTCACTTGCAATTTATAATTCCACTGGAAAACATCAGTATTTACATGTAAATTAATGAACTGTAATGATTCCTCTGACTATATTTCAAATTCCAATCTTTCCCCTAATAATTAATTTTTCAATTGCTTTGTCACTCCCTCATAAAGTATTATAAACCCAAGATTTAATAGTACCTTACACCAGTCATTATTAAAGATGTTTTGTTGTTGTTGCTTGATGTTAATAACATTGAGTGCCAATGTAACAGTGTAATAACACTTGACTCTATAAATTACAGATCCAGTCTTGCTCCCATAGCAATTTTACCATTGGCTTCAATAGAAGCAGGATACAATCTCAGATCCAAATATTAATGAGACTTCAATAGAATTCATACTATTTAAGCAAGAAATTACATATACAGAAATCAGGGAAATTTAATTTATCAATGTCAAAATTGTACATTAAGAATTTGACCCTGGAGACTTGTGTATTCAGATTGAAATGTACTTGAAATGTGTCAGAGTTGTGATCCAGACCTTCAATCTCCTCTCTGTTCTTTGTATTTTAATTAAATAAGTCAGTTCTGCTTTACAATACACAAATAGGCCTCCACACATACATATGTTTCATCAAAGTAACTGCACATTATTATTTGAATTTATCAAAATACACATTATCTCCAAGCTCAGTTTTTCAAAACATATTCTGTAATGATACCTAATTATTCAATTCTGTTGATCTAACATTTTGATAGCAATTCTACAAAACTACATTAAATCTCATTTCAACCAGTCAGATGCTTTCAAACAAACTTTACTTTTGTCAGGCTGTGTCTATAATAATTTACCTCAGTCCTTAAAAAAAAAAGCAAAATAATTTCTCATTTTAAAGAAGAACCATGCATTTATCACTGTCTTTTTAATAAACAAATCAAACCACTATGTAGTAAAGTGTCAAAAAACAATAAAAGCTCACATCTCACATCTATATGTCTGCACATATTTCTAGGTGTTGTTTCCATGTTCCACATATGTATTGTTAATTATTGATAGCATTCTGTCAAAGGTTATATATTTTAAAATTTGTACACATACCAAGGCTGGTATAGAACCTACTCAGATATCCAAACATGAACAATTTGTATTCTGTAATTTGAAAAACTGAAGAATATATTTTGCACTTTCTATCTATGAAGCATTTAAAAAACATTTCCTAACTACCTCAAGACTTTTATGAGATACAGAAATAATAATATGCACATAAAGGGGAGGAAACTAAGTTTAATTTTAGTTGATGGATACACAGCCTAACTAAACACTGCTTGAACATTTCAGAGCTACTCTACCACTACTGCTTTCCATAGACAAAAAGTATGCCATGAAATTCTGCACCTTTCAAGTCTATAATAATTAAGAAATCCTCTTTAACTGAGGATGTGGCCTCCAAAGTCCAAACCAACCTCTACTCAAATCATCCAACATACTTGTTGGGGTAAAGAAAGGGTTACAGAAGCAACAGCGGCACTCATGGTAACATCATATACCTGGACAAACTGCTCAAGTGATCACAGCGAACAGAACATGAAGGAATGGAACATCATCTCCTGCTCTACCGGCCCGTGACCATGGAAAGAGTGATCATGGAAAGAATAATGATGTCAAGATGTCAAACTTATTACTGCAATTAGTCCTTTTGCTTGTAGTTAAAGATTAACCTCTGGGATAAGGGTATAAATGTTGTTAAGCTTTTGCATTAAACCAGATTCACCTACACCAAGGTGTCTCTCATCCTTCATATGCCACACATACTCTTTCTTGCCTTATATCTAGCACCTTCAGTGAAATTCTATACCTGCTGAAGAAAAACATGGATGCTGACTCCACTGGGATAGTAATATTATCCCTAGATTTGTGAGCAAGAGAGTCTAGGCAATGGGGAGCAAATGAAGTTCAAACTTTCTGGAAACACTGAGTAACTAGATGTTATGCTACTATAGGTTATCCAAGATCAAAGAAGGAAACAAAATTTACAGTACCAATGTTACCACTAATTACTACTGAATCCATTACAACAACATGGAGAAATACAGAACTACTGCTCCCGCATTAGGGTTCCCTTTTCTTACAACTTAATAGGCATTTTAAGTGTTTATGGTTGCAGGATCAACATGTAATTAGGTCAGTGGAACACTGATGATGATGCTTACAAAATGAAGCATTTTTGATAACATGTTGAATTTCTTTGTCTTATTGAAAGAAAAGCATGGTAGGTGTCTACATAATATAATTTATGCAAATATCAAGAATCATTCATTTATTATGACACTTTTCAATCAAATATGAAAAAAATGAATAAGCTCATCATGGCACTTGGAATACTATTGCACTTCCATATTACCCAACTCCAAGTTGTATCCAGAAAAGTTGATATCATATGCAATTTGTATAAAAGACTTTCATTGTTAGGAAAAACAGTTAAGTTACTGTTTATTCTAATTACTACAAATTAACTCATGAAAGTATAGGGGGGTTTTTTTCCCCCAACGGTAAAATGCACAAATTGTAAAAGTAAAATTATTATTTGGAGAGATCTAAACACATGTTAAAATTAGCCGTTCTTCAGAAAAGTCAGTCAAGGTTAAAAGGTGCAAATTCAATCTATATTTTCTTCAACTTGCTTAGAAAGTCAGGTCTGTTCAATTTATCCAAAACCAGGAAAACATTTAAATATTTATATAAAGTAATATATAATTCCCTGTGCTTCTCTGAGTTTTAATTATACATATATATCATGTCATTTTATTTAAATATCACATCACTTGACAGTAGGAAAAATTAGATTGCACTAAGCAATAACTTAATAGTAACAATGTTCTGCAAATAAATTCTGAGCATTCCTAACTTCAAATACTGAAATGCATTATTTAATTTTATTGTTTTCCCCTAATTAAGGGCCACAAAACAAAAATACAAAATCAAATGTTAATTATTTTGACAAATAGCTTTTTATTATTTAACCCTTTCACATGGATACAAATGATGTCACAGCAAAAAGCCAGAAGTCAATTAAAAGAGACTTCAGAGCCCTGGGAAGAATGCTAAAAAATTTTGGAGCACAGGTAGTTTTCCTCAGTCCTCCCAGTAACGGGGGAAGACTCCAGAAGAAACAGGCAAACCCAGGATATCAATACCTGGCTCCAGGACCAGTACCTGCACCAAAACTTTGGGGTTTTAAACCGTGGAAGAGCCTTTGAGAGACACGGTATGCTGAGGCCTGACAGGATCCACCTTTCCAAATAGGGAAAACACATCTTTGGGCATAAACTGACAGGGCTGATGGAGAGAGCTTTAAACTAGAAGTGATGGGGGAAGGGGATACAAACAGAATTGCAGTAGGTAAGCCAAGGATTGGCATGGCATTACCTGAATATGGCAATGCTAGTGGGAACATTTACACTGCTCGAGGGACCACTGAGAGCTCAGGAGCATATCTGAAATGCTTGTTGTCATGGTTTGGACAAACTTAGGAGGAAGACTCAAAGAGTCTCCTCTGCAAAAGACAGCGTCCTAAAACTCCCTTCCCCCCCACCTTAAGAATTTCTCAGAGGAAAGTGAAAAAAAACTGTTTATTTAACAAAACCCAGCTGCTGGGGGGGGGGGTGTGCACTCAGGCACCAGGGGAAGGGAAAGGAAAATAAAAAATTAATAATGTTAGATAATAAACCTCTTGTGGTGAAGACAACCTGGATGAATTCAGAGTCCTTTGTTTCCTGAGTGTAGTTTTCTGTTCTGTCTCTCTCCGGGCCTAGGATGGTGCAGGCCTCCCCGGGCCCAGGGTGTAGGCCCCAGAGTTCAGTGGTCTGTTGTAAAGTTCCAAAGGAAGAAGGAAAAAAACCACAAACCACTATCCCAGAAAAAAACCACAAACCACTATCCCAGAAAAAAAACCTGTCTTCTTTCCGTTCCTCAGGCAGAGGAGGGAAAAACCACCAAAAGTAAGTTTTAACTCCCTCCGATATGAGTCAAAGTAGTGCCGAAAACTCACAGGAAAAAAAGGTAAAAAGTGTTCCCTTTGCATCCAACTGCAGAAAAGCAGCCGTCAAGAGTTCTCTCCTGAGAACCACAACAGCAGCTAGCTGATAAGTAAAAAATGTAAATATCCTGGAAGCATTCAAAACACAGCACCTGGCTTCTCAAGCCAGCTTAAAGACACAGAGTTAATATTTTTGCATTAAGCAGGCGATTGGGATATATAGCATCATAAAGTCATCCCAAGACATTCCACCCCTTTTCCCATATCTTCGGCTTAATGCCCAAACTAACATATATCTTCTAACTCTACACACACACAGTTATATATACATATATACAGCTATATACAGATAATGGCAGTGACATACACCAATGTATTCAGTATAAGAAACAAACAGGATGAGCTTGAAGTGTTATTCAGATCCCAGAGCTACAATACCATTGGTATTAGTGAAACTTGGTTGCATGAGTCCCATGATTGGAACGCTGGGAGGCTGTTGAAGACATGACAAGCAAGTCTGGGAAATTCCTGAAGGTTGTGAAAGATATCTTTTTGACACAAATGATCACTGACCCAATGAGGAAAGATGCCCTCCTAGACTTGTTTGTGAATAGAGAAGGACTCATGGGAGATGTCATGGTAGGTGGGGCCACAGTAATCATCAAATGTTTGAGTTCAAAATTTTTTGGTCTAATGAGAAAAATGACCAGCAGAGTTGCTACCCTAGCTTTCAAGAGAGCAAACTTTAGGCTATTCAGGGAGCAACTTAGCAGAGTACCCAGGGAATCTGCTTTTGAGGGCTTAGGGGTCCATGAGTGCTGGTCAGTTTTTAAGAAGTATCTTTTAGAAGCACAGAAGCAGGCAATTCCAGCATGTCATAAGTCAAGTAAGTGGGGCAAAAGACCAGCTTGGCTGAACAGGGAACTCCTCATGAAACTCAGGAAGAAAAAGAAATTGTATGATCTCTGGAAGCAAGGTCAGGCTTCGCAGGAAGATCAGAGAGATGTGGTTCATATATGCAGGGAGAAGACACAAAAGGCCAAAGCTCAACTAGAGTTGAAACTCACCAGTGTTATTTTAGATAATAAGAAGGGCTTTTATAATATATGTTAATAACAAGAGGAGGTCTAAAGAAAACATTGGACCGATACTTGTTGAAGATGGTCATGTAACAAATAGGAATGAAGAAAAAGTGGAGGCATTCAATGTTTTTTTTGCCACGATCTTTAATAATACTGATAGACCTTGGGCTGCCCAGTCCCCTGAGTCAGAGGACCATGAGTGCAGGAACAGTAATGTGCCACTTGTGGACAATGAAATTGTAAGGGATGAGCTGTATCAGCTGAATGTTCATAAGTCCATGGTGCCTGATGGGATTCATCACAGAGTACTGAAGGAGTTAACAAATGTTGTGGCAGGACCCCTCTCTTGGGAGTCTGGGGAGGTACCCACTGACTGGAAGTTAGGCAATGTTATTGGCTAGCTCAGTAGGGTCAGCAGTGAGCCCTGGTAGTCAAGAGAGCAAAACACATCCTGGAGTGCATCAAACACACACTCAAAAGAGGTGATTATCCCACTGTATTTCACATTGGTGTGGCCTCCCCTTGAGTACTGTGTGCAGTTCTGGGTCCCACAATTTAAGAAAGACGTGAAGGTACTTAAATGCATCCAGAGGAGGGCAACAAAGCTAGTGAAAGGGCTGGAAGGAATGTCCTATGAGGAGTGGCTGAGGGCTCTGGGTTTGTCTAGTTTGGAGAACAGGAGGCTGAGGGGTGACCTCATTGCTCTCTGCAGCTTTCTGAGGGGGTGTCCTGGAGTGATCTATTATGATAATTTATTCCATGATCCTCTGCTTATGCCCAAAGAATTGTTATTGTTTTCTCATTCTGCACACCCTTTTTCCCCCTTTCCTGGCTTGGGAGTATCACATGACCCCGGCCAAGATACTTCCAGGTTTGGGGGGACCGAAATGGTGCTCACTCTCTTCCGGTGTGGGGGACAGGGATGTCAGTGGCACTCTTCTGGTTCAGGGGAGGCTGGGAGATGCTCCCTCTCTTCCAGATCGGGAGGCAGGAAGTCCTGCCCCTTCTTCCGGTTCCGGGTTGGGGGACATCGGAGCTTCGTTGGGACAGAGAGAGAGCAGAGCTGTTTGGTGTTCTGCCGGACCTGCCATGCTCTGCTGTGCTCTGCCATGCCCTGCTGTGCCCTGCTGTGCTCTGCTGCAGCGGCTGCAGCCAGAGAGAGGGGACCGGGGCTGCTCCCACCAGAGCCCTGCACTACAATGAACTGAATTGAACAGATTGCTTCTCCAGAACCGGTGGAAGAGAGACAGTGCCGATAGGGGAGCGGCTGTGCCCAGTCCCAAGCCCTGGAAGGCCAAGCTGGGGAGAGAAAGCACACCAGAAGGCTCCAGCCCAGCTGTTTTTCATCTGCTGTAATTGCCCTTGGGAGGGAAAAAATCAACACCAGGTAGCCGCTGGAAATTTTTTTTTCTGCTACAGGACTGCTCCATGGGGGCGAGGGGTCTGCTACCCCTCCACGTGGAAGGCTGCCATCTTTGGACCATGTGTTGGAAGAGGAGCATTCCTCCTACACTGCCTCCACACTCTGGACACTTTTTTTGGGGGTTTTGTTTCTGTGTGTGTGGGGAAGAGGGTTCCAACAGTTTCGTGTTTAACAGGTATTTAAATTTTGTTTTCCCTTGCCTGGTGGGCAAGTATTCTGTTTGTTAATAAACTGTTTAATTTTTTTTTTTTCCACTTTTGTCTATTGATATTCATTCCCTATTGGTGGAAAGGGGGTTTTTGGAACCCTTTTGAGAGGAAGACTCAGTCCAAAGAGTTTCTTTCCTAAATTTGTCTCAAAACCGAGACGGGGGGAAGTGGAGAGGGAGGTGCTGATCTCTTCTCCCTGGTATCCAGCCACAGGATGTGCAGGAATGGCTCAAAGCTGTGCCCAGGGAGGATTAGACTGGACATTAGGAAGCATTTCTTTACTGAGAGAGTGGTCAAACACTGGAACAAGCTTCCTAGAGAGGTGGTCTGTCAGTGTTTAAGAGGCATTTGGACAATGCCCTTAATAAGATGCTTTAACTGTAGTCTTACAAATGTCAAGCATGGACCAGACCTTCAGTTGATCTAAATTTATATAACTCCATTAAAAGGCAGTAGAATTATGTCATTAAATCCCAGCTGATGCTTTAAACTTGCATCTTATTATATAAAAACTTAAGTTCATAAGTTTAAGTATATAAAATAGACATTGCTGGTAAAAAATCTTGATCTCTACCACTCACTGCAAACAAAATGGAGAAACAGCAATCTTTAGAGCTCTAATCCTTCAAGATATTCCAAAACAGAAAGCTATGGCACACACAATGAATCATTTTCTGTATTGAGAGTCCAAGTGTTTGGTTCTAATCATAAAAGGAGGTCTTACAAGACTGGCATCTATATTTCTAACTGCTCTGAAACCATGTCTACGTAAAAAAATAGTTTATTATTCAAATACTTTGAGGACAGAACTGAAAGCTACTCCAAGATGTGACAACTTACAAAAAAGGGAAAAATATTTTTTATGAAGCTTTCTTTCCAACAGAAAATAAATAGATTTATATAATATCTGTGATCAGATTTGGTTTCAGAGTATGTTAACTTGGACATGGATCAATTCAACATGTGAATTAGAAAAAAAAAATCAGGATATTTAACAAGGTTCCAATACTAATCCATTTCAGGTACACCTTTAAAACCAAAATATTTTCAGAAACATTGCTTCTAATACATTTTGAATCACATCCAAATATGTCTTTGTTTACACAATCTTATTTTTGACAGTCATTACCATCAGTATTAGACAGCTATAAATATCTTGTTTGAAATTCCTCCTCACCAAACACTGTAAAATACTAACACTGAAATGAACTGTCATTTTGTCATAGAATGGGCCACAGGAAGTGGTGGGTTTTTTTCCTGTTACACATCCTAAGCACATTTATATCTCATAACTGACTGTAATAATCGTGACAAGAGTCAGTTAAGCTGAGGAGTCAGATACATTGCTTAACAGGGTATAATAAGACTCAATTGTACACATTATTGCATGATGTTATAACAGCAGCAATATTGCTGTCTGGAAAAGGAAACTATTTCATAAACAGCCTGCACAACTATTTGCTAAAATAAGTCAATTTAGAATGAGTTAAAGGTTTGTTTTATTTATGCATGTTATTTCAAGATAAAGGATTGAAAAGAACAACAGAGTACTGATATCTTTTCTAGACTGTGCATTCCTTTTATTGCAATAGATAGAATGCATGTATGTTGTACAAGTATCAGCCAAAGCATGGAAAATACTATTCCTTCTTAGGATAAGATATCCTGTGAAGAGATCATCTAAGTTCCTATTGTTCATGGGAAGATTGTAAGCTTTTTGACGCCTTTCAAATTTGGACCTTTAAAATAAATAAATAAATAAATAAATAAATTCCAAAAGACATTTGAAATCTTGAAATCAAATTCAGGAAGCTGGATATTTTGAAAGCTAGTTAACAGACCTTTAGAGAATGAGTTAAAAATAAAAAATACATAAGAATGGAAAATAAAAGGCAGATAATCTTACAGACTTTTAGTACTTCAACAGTCAAATAAAGACATCTGCAATGTGAGAATTCATAATGATATATTTGGTAGTGCAAATAATATTAAGGATCTTCAATCAGTAATCCTTGATTTGGTTGGTTTAAATCAGGTCTTTGGACCAAAATTCCCTCTAATTTCTTATCTAAGCCAACAGTTTAATTGAATAAGGATGGTAAAACTAATACCCATAGCAATATTTTAAACTATGCTCTGGACTGAATTAATTACTGAAATGAACAAAGATGACTCAAAGTAGGTTACATACATCCTAGTGAACACAATGAAACTGAGTGCAATCATTCAAATTATAAAGGACACGGGAAAAAAATTTAACACAGTTAATCCAAATAGCTTTACTATGGCAAAACTGTACTTGACCCCAACAATCAAGTAGCAGAAAGATTTGTGCATGTTATCAAAAATATAGTCTTTAAAAATATATGTATATTTTACTGTTACTACCTACAACAGTTATACTGAACATACACCATGATTGTGATACTAAATTTTCACTTTGGAGGGTTTAGTCAACATGGTAATTTTGGTTTTGTCTACTTAGATGATCTTTGTAGGCACACACAAATTGCCTCATATTTAATAAAGACAAGTTATCATCAGCAACTTTCAAGGTAGCCTTCTGTCAAGGACAGAGGACAAGAGGACCCCAGAATATGGGACTTCCAGCCACAACTTTTGCCACTGAAATGTCGAAATTACTTGCCAACAACAGAATTGGGCAATGGCCAGTTTTCACTATTTGTGACTTAAGGAGAAATCCTAAATATTAAGATGGGGGGGGTGTGTATGATTTCTACTGCCTATATGTGAGCCGTACTCTTCCTACAGTGGCACCCAACCTGTGGCAGTGGGGCACGGCCAAAATCCCAGGGAGGAAGTGCCCCTGGGTAGCCGGGCAGGTAGCGAGAGGGGACATCTGCCCACGGGGAGACCCTCGGGCAGGAAGCTCGGGGCTCGCTCTGTCTGATTCGCCTTAACTAAAAGCGGCAGTCAGACATGACATCCACCCTACCGCTACCCACCCTGAGACCAATCGAAGCTCCCACCAGGGAGGTATGGGCGGGTGAGTCGCTGCGGCAAGGCGCCCCCCTACGTAACCGATGGTGCATGGCGCCCAGCAGTATCACTCCTGACTTCTCAAGCTTCTGCCGCCGTGCCTGCCCCAGGCCCAGAATGGCGGGTCGCAGCAATGCCCTCAGCCCTTGCCTTCTGCCGCGCAAGCGTTCGAAAGGTCCCAACCTGCCGCCATCCCCAGCAGAAGGACATAGCAACCTCCACGCCCCGTGTTGTGCGAGTCTTCGGAGCAGTGGGAGCCTCCGGGGCGCGGGATCGGGACACCGCCTCACACCCCATATTGGCAGTGCTGCGATACTCCCCCCGTGACCCACAAGGCCCGCATTCGGGTTGTGATCACGAACCAACTAACCGAAGATTAGTGCTACCGAGAACGTCATAACTGACCTACTTCTGCTTTTGTTGTGTGCCACACTAAAATGCCTGATTTCGTGGGACTAGGATACTCCTCTGCCCCTGGGCCTGGCCTTACTTCTTCATGAGTCCACTGCAGCTGTCAGGACACAGGCAGGCCATCTTGCTTCTTCAGCACCATTGACATTTTCTTAAATTCATTCCTCTCTTAAATTACATGTTCCCCTCTTTTAAAAGGGTGACAAGTAAAATTCAGTACCAAATAAATTATTTAGTGTCTAGGTAAAATGCATTCCCAAAAATGCAGCCTTATCAAAAAGGCTCTTAAAAGCATGGAGTTAAAAATCCAAGCAAATGGCCTTGAACGTCTATATGCACAGCTCTGGAGAAAAGACCAGGAATAGCACATGAAGCAACAATTGCTAAACTGTGATAGGGCTAAATATAGATTAACACAAATTTCATTTTAGCATGGGAATCCGCAGTTTGCCTCCAGGTTAACCCTTGACAGGTATACAACACATAGTCAGCAAGCATGAGCTACCTCCCCACTTACCTAGTTGTCTGCTTTCCTTATTAAGTCTACTTAATAAAATCTGTTAATTACATTTTAAGTGGTATTGTCCCAGTTTTTTTGTAGCAAGATTATAGAATTGCATAATTAGTTCCCTCTTCCTAGCCTGCCAGCAAATTCTGTGGTTACATAATGCAACATTTCCAGGAACTATTATGTGATCGGTCCCTTAGAGTCTGAAAAACAGCGACAAAAGTGACGAAAAAAGCTTAAGCAAACACAGTCTAGCAAAACACGGGAGTTGTGGGGCAGGCTGCTACCATTAATTCAGTTTGCCCACAAACAATATCCTTTAACACCGTGTGAAAGTGGGATCTCTCCGGCAGCCTCTGACAATCCATCGGCCCAAAATTCTGATTTTTCTCGTAAACCGACAAAAGGGTTGTAATTAATGACCGTAACTCTGAACCGAAACTACTATGGTCTTTCATACTCACGCACACGTAGTGCCTGCTACCTTTAGGAGCGCCGAGCCCCGGCACTGACACGCCAGCAAAACGTTAACAGCTCCATACACACACGCACACACGCCTCGCCTCCCCCCAGGCTTCATCCCATGACGCCACTGAGTGCGCATTCCTACCTTCAGTGCAGCGCGGTAAGAGGAGCATCTGGTCGAGGCGAAGCGGGTAAGGACGGGCAAGCAACAACGTCCCACTTGTCCGGGAGCAGAGTAAGCTGGAGTGAGGAAGCATGTGACAACACGAAAAGATGTATGTCAGTAGGTCAAAACTACGGACGGAGGCATGCAGGCACGCAGGCACACTTACGGCCAGCCGGCTAGCCTGTCAGTCAGCTACAAGGAACACCAACCTCCATCCACGCCGAGCACTCTCGGGGACTGGCCAGTGGAGGCTGCCGGGGGGCGGGGCCAGACATCCCGCCCCTTACGCTGCTGGGGCTGTGTGTGGTACGGTAGATCTACGTGCTGGGTATTGTATAACCCTCCAGGCGGAGGGCAGCGCGCAGAAGGGGAGCGGGGCTGGCATTTATGTAATCGCCCCTGGCAAGCCGAGGCAGCGTGGAAAGGGGTGTTCTTTCCAACGTTTTGCGGGAGCGGTGGGGCGTGCATGGTGGGCTTCCGCGGTCACGAAAGGCTCCGTGCGGGCCGCAGCGAGCTGGTGCGCGGCTACGCGCGTGCGTGCGTGCGTGCATGCGTGCGTGCGTGGAAAGGGCCTTTGCCCTTATTCCAAGGAAGATTTATGCAGAGGTTTGAGTGCTGTCAGTTTTAGAGGGAAAATTAATTGAGCTGTATCTCTCACAGACTTACAGTTTACTTGGTATGTAGTGTAATTCTGTTGTATCTGACCAGAATGTAAAAATAAAAATCTGATCTGACAGAAGCACCATTTCAAAGTAATTACACGAGACTGAAAAACGGTGTTTGTAAGGCACATTTCTGCCATCTAGACATGGCATATGGATAATCCTCTCATTAATTATACTTAATCTTTGACTTGCAAACAAAAAGAGAGGAAAAAAAAGCTTGCTGAAGATAAGCTGACTCAGTGTTGGGTGTGTTTCTTGCTGTTACACCACTTGACATTTTGTGCTGAGCTACGAAGATTACACTGTGTGCATCAGAGTACAGCCAGAGTTTTCTTTTACTGATCTTCCAGGATGAAAGATTTTACTATATTTCTTCCATTGACTTCATTGCTGCTCTCATCCCAGTGCTGAAATATTCAAAAGTGAGGAAATATTTTGGAGAACCCATTTACATTGCTTCTAATCCTACTTGCCATAACAAGGTAATTCCTCAATAGGACTGAGTGCCTGCTTGCAGTTCATCTCCCAAACCCTCAAATCATGCTTCTCTTTGCAGAGTATTACAAAAAAGGAATACTAAATAGAAGAGTCTGGTGCTGTTTTGACCCTTGTTTAACCTCCATTTTATAAAATTGCATATGTCCAGCAAGAAATCCAACTCCCTCAGAATGTGTTTGAATGTATACACATTTGATTTTGTGATGTTTTCCTCATATTTTTTTCTTCACAGGTTTATCACTTCTGGTTTTTTTTCCACAAATAAAATATGTGAAGACAACAGAAAAAAAATTTATTAAATTCTAATTCTAGAACAAGAATTATTCATGATTTCATCATGTTAAACACTATTACCAAAATAGCACAGTCCTCCCTAAGATAGCCCAGTTATATTACTCTGTTATCCTGTATTTATATGTCAATGGAGAGAGCCCTCTGGAGCAAAATATTTGGGCTGACAGGAACCACATGAAGTTCTACAAGAAGTACAAAGTCCTGGGGAGAAACAGCCTCATGTATCAATATATGCTGGAGGCTGAGCAGCTGAAAAGCAGCTTGACAGAAAAGGACCTGGGAGTCCTGGTGGACACCAAGTTGAACATGAGCCAGCAATGTGCCCTTGCTGCAAAGAAGGCAATTGGTATCCTGGGCTGCATTAGATAAAGTATTGCCAGCAGGTCAAAGGAAGTTATTCTTACTCTCTGCTCAGCATTGGTGAGGCCACACCTGGAGTCCTGTGTCTGGTTCAGAGCTCTCCAGTACAAGAGAGACATGGACATACTGGAGACAGTCCAGCACAGATCCACTGAAATGATTAACAGACTAGGGCTTCTCTCCTGTAAGGAAAGGCTTAGAGAGCTGTGCTTGTTTAGTGTAGAGAAGAGAAGGCTCAGGGGAAATCTTATCAATGTATATTAATACCTGAAGGGAGGGTGTAAAGACAATGGAGCCAGGCTCTTAAGTGGTGTCCAGTGACAGAAGATGAGGCAATAGGCACAAACTGAAATGCAGGAGGTTGTTTTATCCGAGCATCAGGAAACACTTTTTTTACTGTGAGGGTGACTAAGTACTGGAATAGATTGCCCAGAGAAGTTGTGGCCTCTTCCTCTGTTGGGGAAGATGAAATAGGAAAACCTTATAAATATGATTGCCTGGCAAAAGATGCTGAGAATATGGAAACTATAAGTGAGATTGAAATGAAAGCCAGCTTTGAGATACCAAGCCTTAGTTACTGAACAACTGGAAAACAGTGGTATGGCCGCTGAAGGTAATCCCCCTTATGACTGAACAATACCCTCTGCTTGCAGACAGGTCCAAGGGTCAGAACAGACCCTGCCAGCTCGGCAGAAGGGGTCCAAAGAGTAGTTTTAGGGTTTAAAATGTAACACAGTATGGTAATGTAATGATTCTTATAGGCTGTATGTAAATGCTATAGGATTTGTATCTTGTATTAGATTGGTTAATGGAAATTAGAATATTCAGCACAGAAGATGATTTATAGTATTGTAAATGAGAACCTTGCGCTCTTGCACGCTTACTCTCTTGCACTCTTGCACTCTCTCTCTCTCTCTCTCTCGCTTCCCTCGCTTTTCTGCCCTGCCTCGAGCTGCGCTAGCAGCTCCAAGCAGGGCCCCTATACCCATGCCTTTTGCAATAAACCTCATGTTCTAAGACCAATCTCCAGAGATCTCTCGTCTCTAGCAGTCCCGACCGTCCAGACCGACAGCAGTTCCTACAGAAGTTTCCACACCCTCCTTAGAAATATTCAAAAGCCTCCTGGACACGGTCCTGTGCAACTGGTTCTAGATGTCTGTGTTTGAGCAGGGGAGTTGGACCACATGACCTCCAGAGGTACCTTCCAACCTCAACCATTCTGTGATTCTTTCCTAACAGACAGCAAATTCAGAAACAAGATGAGTTCACTGAACACTTTTTAGTTTATTTGCCCCTGATCTTTTATCATACTTATCTATACCTGTTACGGTCCAGTTATTAAAATTATGTAGAAATTTCTCTGCCCGAATTAAGGTACAAACGAGACCATATGCCAGTGTCAATAGTATGGATTTTATTTGATAGTAGATATGAGAGAGAGAGAAAAAGGAAGAGAAAGAAATAGAAAAAAGAGGTGGGGTACAGAAAGAGAGTGACAGATTAGAGAAAATATCACCACTCCATGGATCCCAATAGATGTTCCGTTGATCCTCTCCATCAGGTGTTGAAGGTCCCCCAAGAAACATAGAATCCAATGGATTAATATACGTACAGGCTAGGTAGGAAATTCCAGGCACCTCCCCCGGGGGGGGCAAGTTTGCCATTGTCTTTTGCAGCAGACTTTGGATCTGTTGCATCACTTTGCATCACGTGCAGTCCTGTGGAGCAAGGCCTCAGCAATGAGTCTGGGGACACTTCGAGGGGTTTGTGATGGATTATGACACCTCCTCAGCTGCTTCTCACGTGAATGTCCCATGGTTGTGGCCTTCCCGGGGTTGGGGGTTCTATAGCCAATTTGCGTAAGGGAGGATGGGTTCACTGCCCCTGAGCAGAGGTTACGACACACCGAAACCTGCTCCCCTCACCTCGGTTGGGGGGGAAATCTGTGCAAACCTGCTCTCAGTAAATGGATTTGTGGGCTATGGCATCCCCCACTCCCAGCCAGGGAAGATTCTCAGCACAGCTGCTGGGTTTCAGTCTTGTTTAGTTCTCCACAGGTCTGAGATGATTGAATCATGGGTTTCCCTTTATCTAATCTCAGCAGTTTAACTTTCAGTCCAAAGTTCCAGTCAGGCATCTTTAGGGAGGGGTGGGTTTTTCATACAGTTCTGCTACAATGAGTAAAACTTTTATATCAATGTTTGAGGCATGAACTATTCCAGTCTCTGACAATACCTTCCAAATAAATCTATGAATTCATTTATATTTGTTATGAATTCATTTATATTTATGTCCTCAAGTTATTCATTGTGCAAATCTAATAAACTTTACTCACATTGATTTTCCCCTCTCCCCTCCTAATCTAATATGTAGAATATAGAGCCTTGATAATGGTAATAGACTACAGAGCTCACCATTACTAGAAAAGGGATTCATCAGCAGTCCAAGCCAGAGAGATCTACTGTTGCCTCCCTTTGTGGGCTGCATGGTCAATTTGTTTGCCATAGTTGTGCTTGCCAGTGGACACACAAAGACAATTGACATGCTATTGGAAATTTCATAAGTGAGTGCTAGCAATGAGCTTGAAGATCTGTTTGCTCATTAATACTGGTGGTCTATTTAAGTCTTAGGCTACTTGTCCTGCAAACATTATTTCCCATACTATACATGTTGTATTTAATATAATGCAGTGAGAGTCCCCAGGACTGTAAAAAATTAAAGCAAACCTCAAAATTGCAGACAGTTTTTTAAATTAAAAAGTACATTCTTTTTTTACTATGGAAAATATTTATGATTAATCTGAACATATATTTTTAGCAACTTTCTGGAAAGAATAAATGCAAGTGCCTCAAATCTGCCTTCATAGCTTAGATTATTGAAATACAGAAAGAAGTCTCCAAGGCAATAATATCCTTCCTATGTGGGTGTATAGTCTTGGAAATAATACTCAAGATGCAGTTTGCTCACCTATTTGCTTATACTTTCATCACTAATTATAATCAGCTGTAGATCTGGACCTGATCTTTTTCTCAGATTCACAATAAAGACAAGCTACTGTATTTCATGTTACCTAAAAGTAAGGATAGTCAACACGTTCTACAGAAAAATCTGATCTTACCCTCCAAACCCTATGGTGGGTGCTTGGTAGGGACAAGGGAAAGGAAAAATCTTGGATACAGCTTTTTAGATATTGGCAGTCATCTACTTTCCCACTTTATTTGTCATACTCCAAGGTGAGAGATGTGTAAAGAAAACCAATGAGAGGTTTTCTGCAGTAATTTCTTGGATACATGAGACGTGATTGTGCCATTTAATCTTTGTTGACATTCGTCTTCCCATTGCCTTTTATATTACATTTGTGAGTAATCCTTCCTCAAGCAACAGTACAAAATCTATAATAAATATATCTCACTTGATTTTCAACAAAATGTTTGGAATCCTATTATGCTTGACCACTGAAGGCAGACAGATGCTGAGGACAGAAATTTTCCTATGACATGCTTTGAGGAATGATGCTGAGAGCAAACATCACATGATGTGATCTACAGCCACCATAACAACTAAGAATAGTAAAATATGTATTAAAATATTGAGCAATTGGCTCTTCTATGATACTAGTTATCAGTCAGTCATTTGTTGAAGCCTCTATGTTTTGCAAAATACTTTGTAAATGTGTTCTACTGAACTGAAAACTGAGTAGTAAACTTAAAGATATTAATGAAAGGATTGTCACAGCAATGTTTATCAGACAGACAAGAAGTCATCTTTGTTCAGTGCAAGAGATCTTTGTATGACTTTTTTATGGTTATTAAATGTTGAAGTGGTGCATGCACTGTTGGCAGGCTAATTATAGCCTTGTGAAAGAACCGAGTCTAATTCTTAGTGTTAGACTCACTCCCAAGGACTGTAGACAGCTTGGAAAAAACTGTTAGCAGGTGTAGTGATCCTGACTGGCAGACTACTGTACATCGATTAGTGATCTAACAGGAGTGAGTCTTCTGTGGTAGAAAGGGACAGGCGGACGGAAGATCACGCGATGTGATGGAAAGCAGGAGCAGCAAGGAATCTACCTCCCTTCATTCCTTTGTGATAAGAGCATGCAGACCCCTCTAACCTCAGTAGTTTTCCACTCCTTACTAACTCCAGCTATCCCACAGTCCCCCTTTTCCTGACATAGTGAAGTTCCTCACTATTTAACCTCATGAGATAAGATAATAAATGCCATTTGACCATCCACCACATTGGTGTCTGTGCGTCCATGGCCCGAGTGGCCACGGGGTAGGCCGGGCTGCCGTGCTAGCTTCTTGAAACCAGGTCGCCTTGTCTTCTTATCAGAAGGCAACAGTCTTCAGGCCTGTGCTGTGCTGCACAAATCCCTTGGCTGCAGGATAACCTCAGCCAGCTCATTGTAACAGAGGAGCCTGCAAGCAACTCCCACTTGTTACCATGATTATGCCACCTGCGTAGGCTTGCCCTTATCTAAAACTGCAGCAAGAAGTTCTTGTGTGAATGTCCTTTATGATAGAGGGGTTTTTTTTCCTTGAAAGAAAAATTATATAATAGCTCAAATGACTGAAATGGGAGAGCCTCTTCTATGGACTGGTTCTGCCCAGTGTGCTGCACATGGATTGGAGGCCCATTTGATGCTACACCACTCAGGGTTCTCAGCATCTAAAGGGACATGAGATTATCTATATTATTATCTCCTTATAGTTTTAGCTCTAATAAAAAGCATTTTAAATGAAACCTTACAGAGTTCTGAATGCCTTTCTTACTGGGATCATAACAGACCAGCACCTCCTGGTGGAAAACAGTAGGGAAGCTGAAAAGCATCTGGTTGTTCAACAGTAATTTTTACATGGATTTCATAATTTAGAGTCATGTAGATGGCTCAATTCAAACGTGTGCTCCTGAAATTCTCTGCTTGGCTACTTGGTAACCTTAGAGAATCAGAAATAGCATTGCTACCATTCTTTTTTTCCCTTAACAGGCTCAGTCAATCAGTTTTTCTGCTGTGCATGCAGCAGAGATGTGCCCTTCTTGCAGATAAGTCCAAGTAGGCCCTAGAAACGCATCATTCATTTATCTGAGTCCTGAGCTGTGCTTTATCTGATGGACATTTTGGAATATTTCTATCAACTACCTATTGTTACAAACTCTTATTGCACTAGACGCTTTCTAACTCTTGGACTACAAAGTTCTAAAATTGACATGGGTCAAGAGGATGCATAGAAAGTGACTTAATATGCAGAAAAAGTGTTATAAAGTCACCAGACTGGAAACAAAGAGCAAAAGTGAGCTTGCCTTATATAGCTAAACAATCAAGACATCTGTGCTTCACTACTTCAAAGATAATTTATGCATGGAGAAGACTGGACTCAACCCTGAATAACATTCTATCTTATCTGAGTTGAATAGATAGCTGTTGTGAATTTGTGCATTCTGTCCTGATGAACCCTGATTCCCTCATACAACATCACATGTAAAAAGATGCTTATTAACTAGCTCAAAAATAGTTCCTTAAAAATGAGTATGATGGAGAATTACACAGTATCTGTTTTCTTCATTGCCTTTCACGTAAGAAATAGATATCAGATGCAAGAAAGACCCAACAGAATGTAGTAAGAGAGTGGAATTGGAGAATATGTAGTCCAATGAAGCCAGTCGGTATCAGTAGTCTGCAAACAAAGCTATTTTAGAGGTATCCTAATTGTTAATGCCTATGCCTTTCCTTCAGATGGAAGATGCAAGTCCAGTACATGAATCTATTTTGACTACCAGATGTTGTATCCGGGATGGATGTGGGGGTGCTGCAGCCTTCCCGAAAGTGTCGCACGTTCGGCGGTGCCTTGACACATTCGGCGGTGCCTTGACATGTTCGGCGGTGCACACACACACGCAAGCATACTTAGCCGGAGGCAAAGAGTTGGAGGGGTTCTCCTTATGGTGTTCCATGAAATAGGTTTATTCCATGAATAGTCCAGGGAAGGAGAACCCAGAACAATGGAGAGTCCAGGGTTATATACCAGGGGCAATAGAGGCGGAGAGAACAACAGGGACCAATAGGTTGAGGGTCAGGGGGCCGCAAGAAGGTGGGGTAATACAACTTCAACCAATAGAGGCAAGCGAGGGGAGGAGCAGGGGACAGGAATAAATGGGGTGCTGAGTAAGGGAGAACAATCTAGAACAGAACCTTATAAGGGAACAAGGAGTGACAGGCCTACAGGCCAACCAAACAGGGGAACATTAACATAACCTGGCAAGGCCTGATGGGGAGACCTTCTTCACTACAACCCAGGGGGAGATCTCAGACTTCGGAGCCATCCCTTCACTGGACCTCTATGGCTCTGGGGCCCTCTGGCCCATCGGTCTCACCTGTGGCTGGCCCAAACACCCGCAGCATCCCCTGCTGCAGGCTCAGCCACCACCACAACCAGACTCATTTTCTTCATGCATAAACACCAGTTCCTAAACAAAATTCAGTGCAAATCTCCTATGTTAAAACAGGTAAACATGGATAGAATCTATTCGGAAATTCAAGTGGAACTAGAAAAAAGGAAACCCTATTGAGTGTTTGTGCTGGTTTGACTGTAAACCAGCAGGGGAAATTAACCCCACACAAAATACCTCGAGAGATTTTAGGTCAAAATTACAATTTTAATAAAAAAAAAGATTAAAATAAATGCAGGAATACAGAAACACCAGCCTAAACAATCCGACAGAGTCACGGTACAACCTGACACCCCGTTGACCAGGGTGGTAGCTGTGTAGTCCAGTTAGGCACTGGTCCTGTAGAAAGGCCTGGTAGTCCAGTCCCGGTAGTCCAGTCCAGTAGAGAAGTGGAGTCCAGTCCAGAGGAGTGGAGTCCAGTCCAGAGGAGTGGAGTAGTGGAGTCCAGTCCAGAGGAGTGGAGTAGTTAAGTCCAGTCCCGAGGAGTGGAGTCAAGAGTGATTTCTTCCATCCCAAACCCTTGCTTTATACCGTGTTTCTTGGCTGGTACCTCCCCCAGGGGCGGGGACATCCACAATGGAAGAGGATTTTCCCGATGTTCTATTGGTTGCTTCGGCAATGAGCTCAGATGAGTCTCATGGTTTCTGACATTCTATTTTTACCAAGTCCAGTAATGGGCCATTAATCAAGATAAGATGGGTGGTGTAATGGGCCATTAGCTGAGATTATCTAATCAGGATGGGTGGTGCTTGCTGTCACCGGAGTGCTTATCTCAGTTGAGATAAGGAGTACCTCAGGGACCAGGTGTGCAACTGTGAATTCTCCAGATTATGTGGGTGGTAATAGAATATATGGTTAACCCAGGACAGTGTTCCAAATATTTATGTGGTTGTAACACTTAAAGAGTTACAAGTATGTTCTCTCCAGACCTGCTTCTAAAACAAGTCATAGCAACACAGAAAAACATTGTTTGACTGTAATCTTGCTCTTAAATTGAGCTGGCTGAAACACAGAGAAAAAATTGAAATTGTACATTATGTCAAATGATGGTTTACAAAGCCTGTAGTGTTAGTGGCAAGCTAGCTTTACCTAGTTGCTGGGATGAATCTCTACTAGTGATGACACATCCTATAGAATATTCTTGAAATTTGTTAAAACTCCTGAGTTGCATCTCCTCATGTTCAAACAGAGGAGGAGAAATCAGATGGGGAGGACAGTTTAGGGGAGTTTGCTGCATGGGGTTGTCTTTGAGGTGTGAAACTGCAAATGTCTTGGAGCAATGAGAGAACCATGGTGCAGAATTAGGTCAAGGAGACCAGATTTTCACTGCTGATGATCAGTTGTACAAGAGATGGACATTATGCTGTCCTTCTTGAAGTCTTCTCCAACATCCCCTATTAATGCTTCCCTTATAGAGAATCACAGAATCACAGAATCACAGAATCACAGAATCACAGAATCACAGAATCACAGAATATGCTGAGTTGGAAGGGGCTCACAAGGATCATCGAGTCCAACTCCCAACCCTGCACAGGACCATCCCCAAGTCACACCATGTGCCCGAGAGTATTGTCCAAACACTTCTTGAACTCTGTCAGGCTTGGTCCTGTGACCACTGCCCTGGGGAGCCTGTTCCAGTGCCTGATCATCCTCTGGGTGAAGAATCGTTTTCTAATATACGATCTAAACCTCCCCTGACACAACTTCAAGCCATTCACTCAGGTCCTGTCACTGGCCACCAGAGAGATTAGTGTCTGTCCCTCCTCTTCCCCACATGAGGAATTTGTAGACTGCAATGTCTCCCCTTAGTCTCCTCCAGGCTGAACAGACCAAGTGACCTCAGCTGCTCCTCATATGGCTTCCCCTCAAGGCCCTCCACCATCTTTGTTGTCCTCCTTTGGATGCTCTCTAATAGCTTAATATCTTTCTTATATTGCGGCAATCAAAACTGCTCACAATATTCAAGGTGAAGCTGCCCCAGTGCAGAGCAGAGCGCAGCAATCCCCTCCCTTGCCCGGCTGGCCATGCTGTGCCTGATGCACCCCAGAACACGGTTGGCCATCCTGGCTGCCAGGGCACTGCTGACTCATATTCAACTTGCCATTGAGCAGGACCCCCAGGTCCCTTTCCACAGCATTGCTTTCCAGCATCTCATTCCCCAGTCTGTCCGTACATCCAGGGTTGCCTTGTCCCAGGTGAAAAATCCAGCACTTTCCCTTGTTGAACTTGATATGGTTGGTGATTGCCCAGCCCTCTAATTTATCAAGATCTCTCTGCAGGGCCTCCCTGCCTTCAAGGGAGTCAACAGCTCCTCCCAGTTTTGTATCGTCTGCAAACTTGCTTAGTATCCCTTCCAGTCCTGTGTCCAAGTCATTTATGAAGATGTTGAAGAGCACAGGGCCTAAAATGGAGCCCTGCAAAACCCCACTAGTGACAAGTCACCAGTCTGATATCACCCCATTCACTAGAACCCTTTGCGCCCAACCCATGAGCCAGTTGCTCACCCACTGCATGGTGTGTTTACCCAGCTGTGTGCTGGACATTTTGTCCAGAAGGATCCTGGGAGAGACAGTATCGAAAGCTTTACTGAAATCCAAAAAGATCACATCAACTGGCTTCCCTTGATCAACTAGGTAGGTTACCTTGTCATAAAAGGAAATCAGGTTTCATAAGCAGGACTGTCCTCTCATGAACCCATGCTGGCTGTGACCAAAGACTGCATTGTCTTTCAGGTATTTTTCAATATCTCCCAGAATAATCTTCTCCATGATTTTACCAGGCACTGAAGTGAGACTGACAGGCCTGTAGTTTCCTGGGTCCTCCTTCTTGCCCTTCTTGAAAATCAGGACAGCGTTTGCCAGCTTCCAGTCTGCTTGGACCTCTCTGGATTCCCAAGACCGCTCAAAAATTGTCCAGAGAGGTTTTGCGATGACATCAGGCAGCTCTTTGAGGATTCTCAGATGAATCCCATCAGGCTCCATAGATTTGTAGGGATCCAGCTGGAGCAGCAGATCCCACACAAGTACAGGGTTGACTAGGAGTTGATCATTCTTGCAGTCATGGTCCTCCAGCTCAGGGCACTGAGACCCCCTTGGTCCTTCATCTGTGTTCAAGACAGAGGCAAAGAATGCATTAAACACATCTGCTTTGTCCATGTCCTTGTTTGTGAGGTGACCATCCTCATCCTGTAATGGGCCAATGTTATTTCTACACTGCCTATTGCCATTAATTGAAAAAACTCTTTTTATTGTCCCCCACAGTTCTGGCAGCTTCAACTCCAGTTGAGCTTTGGCTGCGCAAATTTTCTCCCACAGTGGCAAGCAGCATCTCTGTATTTTTTCCATGTTACCTGACCTTGCTTCCACTGACCATACACCTTCCTTTTTTGCCTTATTTCCAAGAGAAGATCCCTGCTCAGCCAAATTGGCCTTCCAACATTTGGGAATTGCCAGCTCCTGTGCCCTTAGGAGGTGATGTTTAAAAAGTGACCAGCACTGATGGACCCTAGCAGCTGCAAAAACATTTTCCCAGTGATGCCTTTTTCTACCTAAAATTAGAAGCTGGACGATGTTAAGAGGGTAAGGAAAGTGGGTACCTTTATTTGGAGGTCCTCCAAGTGTACAAAATGTGCACCACACGATGATCACTGCAGTCTTCGTCCCATACCATACTGTACCGTACCCTCACCTCACCTCACCTCACCTTACCTTACCCCTCCCTCCAATCCTTTTATAAGTTTAGCAAATTAATATAATTGACCAAAATCTCCCAATTAGAAATAGACTTAATGAGGTAATTCCCCCTTGGTTCAGCCCCCTACTGAAGCCCCCCCTTAAACTTCTAGCTCTACTGTTGTTTATGCTTTTAGGAGACATGGGATGGAGAAACATCCCTAGTCCCAGAACACTAGGGGTGATAAGGTGATTCAGGAATCTTGTTTTGTCTACAGGGTAGGGAAACTGCTGGCTAAGAATATGGAGTAAAAGGCTACAAAGCCACAGGGCCACTAATAAACAAAAAGTACAAAAGCAAAAAAATCCCTTTGGCATCACCAGGGGACCTTACTCACTAATTCCCTGAGCAGCCTGAAGTCAGCTCTCCTCATGTCCAGAGTTGAGGTTTTGCTGGCACTTTTCCTTCTGTCACCAGAGATTTTAAACTCAATTGCTTCATGGTCACTTTGGCCAAGAGACCCCCAATCTCCACTCATGCGATCCACTCTGTTGACAAGCAGTAGATCAAGGACGGCATCTTTCTGAGTTGGCTCCCTTAGGACCTGTTCCATAAAGTTGTCATCCAGGTTTCTTAGGAATCTTCTGTCCCTGGTTGTACCAGCTGTGTGATGCTCCCAGTTAATTTCTGGCAAAATGAAGTCCCCCATAAGGACAAGGGCAGTTGACTTGGAAGTGTCCCTTAAATCCTCAAGGATTAATTTGTTGGCATCATCGTCCTGCCTAGGTCTATAGTAGACTCCCACAATGACATGCACATTCTCTGCCCCTTGATTCTTACCCAGAGGGTCTCAACTGTGCCATTGCAAACTGTGAGCTCCAGACATTCCAGCCCCTCCATTACATACAATGCCACCCCCCACCTATTCTGCCCAGCCTATCCCTCCTAAAGAGCCTGTAACCATCCAACAGGGAACTCCAAATACAGGACTCATCCCACAAGGTTTCACTTATGCCAATGATGTCAAATCTCTGGAACGGGGACAAAGTTTGATCTCATCTTGTTTGTCCCTCAGTGTCTTGGTTGAAGACAATTTAAAGAGGTGGACACTAAAATGAGTTACCTCCCCTTAGTTTCAACCAATCCTTTTCCACCAATAAGGAAAAACAAAATACGAGTAGATACAAGTGAAAAAAATAACAGTTTACTAACAAGCGAAACAGCGACAGGCAAAAAATAACAGTGAAAAATCACTAGATACAAAAGTGCTAAATCTCATGAACTCCCTGTTAGGATCCACTCTAATCACAAAAGAGAATTCTCTGTGAATAAAGTTGAAAGACCCCTGAAGGTTCGAATATTCCTTGGAACAGATTAAAGCAAAACAAGGTGTCCTAGTTTGAAGGACAGGTGTCTGTCAAGGAAGGTGGGAAACCTTCCTTGAATACAGGATGACTCCCCTCCCTCCTCCGAATTACTATACCTTTGAAATTACAGGGCTCTCAGGCAAAGATGTGGTAAAAAGAATAACAGTTCTTTACTAGGGTTATATATCTCTCTATATATATAACAAGACAGTTAAACAGCAACCATTAGAGAAACAGAAAAACCCCTTAACTGTCCCTTGTCTGTTGTTGGGAGATTCTCCATTGGAGCAGAGAGGCTGCAGTGACTCCCCCACGGCTGCAGGGGGCGCTGTGGCATGAGCGCGACGACCCTCAAGTGGCAATGGCAGCTCTGGCGAACAGGAAAGGGGAGGGGTCGCTCCCCGTGTGAACCCCCGGGGCTGCAGCCCGTCTGCACCAACCTTGGCAGTGGGCAGCAAGCAGCGCAGGCAGGCAGGATTGACTGGGGAGCGATGGACCTTGGTATCACCCACCGGCAGACCAGCAGAAGGCGGGAACAGCAGAGACGAGCAGCTCCAGGTGGCGATTGGTTACAGCGTAACTCTGTACCCTGTGCCGCCGCGGGACCCTCGCGGAGATGTCACAGTGTATCCGTGCTCTGGAGCGAGCAGGCAGAGATGTTGTAATGTAGCAGTGTTCCCGGAGTGAAACCGGCTCTCACTGCAGACACAACCGTCTTCCCCGAACGCCAAGCAGAGAGAGAAAAGCGAGCCCGGTCTCCACCCACGTCTCGCCAAAGTCTCTGGCAGTTCTCTTGCAATGCTCCAGCCTCTGGGGAAACAACCCCCTTGTCAGTATTTCCAGGCCTTTGTTTTTCTTTAATTGGGGGAATTGTCCTGGACTCTGGGCTGGGCAAGTTATCCCTTTGGTCCTTAAGTATCGTTTATTCTGGGTGATTAGCGTAGAATGCGGTTGGACAGCTACCTCCCTTTTGTTCTTAAGTATCGCCCATCAATTCCCGGCCAGCCCCTCCCCACCTACACAGCCTCCCTGGTACCCCAGGGGAAAGGAAACAAATATTCATTTTTTCTAACCCATAACATTATCCACCCCGAAAATTGTTTCCCTTTCCTCCCACACTAACATCCCACATCAGACTTAAACTTTTAAACTATATACATATATGCATTACCCTAACTATATACATATATACATACAGATGTGGGTAGAGGTACAGCATTGTGGACAATTCAACCTAAAGTAAGGTCCCCTTGAGGTATACATCTGGTTTCTCCATCCTTCTGCATCACCCACCMRGTGCAACCAGGTCCCTGAGCAAAAACAACTCCACAGATGGGTTTGTCTTTGCTCGAGGCAGAATTGACCCAAACAGTCTTTCCCAACATACCCCTCATATGCACCACCGGAACCTTATCTCCATCTACTGCACGGAGGTGTTTGGATTGGGCAGGGCCAGCTCGGTTAGTGGACCCTCGGGTGTTGACCAACCATGTAGCCTTCGCTAAATGCAGCTCCCAATTTCTGCAAGTCCCCCCACCCAGTGCCTTTAAGGTGGATTTTAGCAGTCCGTTGCACCTTTCAACTTTCCCGGCAGCTGGTGCATGGTAAGGAATATGGTACACTCACTCAATACCATGTTCTCTAGCCCAGGTGTCAATAAAGCTGTTCTTGAAATGAGTCCCATTGTCAGACTCAATCCTCTCAGGGGTACCATGCCTCCACAGGACTTGCCTTTCCAGTCCCAGGGTGTTATTCCGGGCAGTAGCGTGAGGCACAGGGTAGGTCTCCAACCATCCAGTGGTTGCTTCCACCATTGTGAGTACATAGCACTTGCCTTGGCGGGTTTGTGGCAGTGTGATGTAATCAATCTGCCAGGCCTCCCCATACTTATACTTGGACCACCTTCCCCCATACCATAGGGGTTTCACCTGCTTGGCCTGCTTGATCGCAGCACACGTCTCACAATCATGGATGACCTGGGAGATACTGTCCATGGTCAAATCCACCCCTCGGTCTCGTGCCCACTTATAGGTGGCATCTCTGCCTTGATGACCTGAGGCATCATGGGCCCATCAAGCTAGGAACAACTCCCCTTTCTGTTGCAAATCCAAACCAATCTGTGACACCTCAATTTTGGCAGCCTGATCTACTTGGTCATTGTTGCGGTGTTCCTCATTAGCCCGACTCTTAGGCACATGGGTATCCACATGGCGGACTTTCACGGTCAGTTTCTCTGCCCGAGTGGCAATGTCTTGCCATTCCCCAGCAGCCCAGATTGGTTTTCCTCTGTGCAGCCAATTGGCCTTTTTCTACCTTTCCAGCCACCTCCACAGAGCATTGGCTACCATCCACGAGTCAGTGTAGAGGTAGAGTTTTGGCCATTTCTCTCTTTCAGCAATGTCCAAGGCCAACTGGACAGCTTTGAGCTCTGCAAACTGACTCCGTCCACCTTCTCCTTCTGTAGCTTCTGCAACCTGTCGTGTGGGGCTCCATACAGCTGCGTTCCATTTTCGAATCCCCTCCACAATGCGACAAGAACCGTCTGTGAAAAGAGCGTATCGGGTTTCCTCTGGTGGCAGCTGGTTGTATGGTGGGGCTTCTTCAGCACGTGTCACTTGTTCCTCTTCGTCTGCCAGATCAAAGTTCTCTCCTTCAGGCCAATTTGTGATTACTTCCAAGATCCCAGGGCGATTTGGATTTCCAATACGGGCGCGCTGTGTGATTAGGGCAATCCACTTACTCCATGTGGCATCCGTGGCGTGATGGGTAGAGGGAACCTTTGCCTTGAACATCCACTCCAGCACTGGTAGCTGAGGTGCCAGGAGAAGTTGTGCCTCTGTGCCAATCACCTCTGAGGCGGCCTGAACTCCCCCACAGGCAGCCAGGATTTCTTTCTCTGTCGGGGTGTAGTTGGCTTCAGACCCTCTGTAACTCCGACTCCAGAATCCCAGTGGTCGGCCCCGAGTCTCACCAGGCACCTTCTGCCAAAGGCTCCAGGAGACACCATTGTTCCCGGCTGCAGAGTACAGTACATTCTTTACCTCTGGCCCTGTCCTGACTGGGCCAAGGGCTACCGCATGAGCAATCTCGTTTGATCTGGATGAAGGCCTGTTGCTGTTCAGGGCCCCAGTGGAAATTGTTCTTCTTGCGGGTCACCAGGTAAAGAGGGCTCACAATCTGGCTGTACTCAGGAATGTGCATTCTCCAGAAGCCTATGGCGCCAAAAAAAGCCTGTGTTTCTTTCTTGCCGGTTGGCGGAGACATAGCTGTGATTTTGTTGATGACTTCAGTGGGAATCTGATGCCGCCCGTCTTGCCACTTCATTCCCAGGAAGTGGATCTCTTGGGCAGGCCCCTTGACTTTTCTCTTTGATTGCAAAGCCGGCTTGCAGGAGAATCTGGATGATCTTTTCCCCTTTCTCAAACACCTCTGCTGCTGTGTTCCCCCACACAATGATGTCATCTATATACTGCAAATGTTCTGGAGCTTCACCCTTTTCCAGTGCGGCCTGGATCAGCCCATGGCAGATGGCGGGGCTGTTCTTCCACCCCTGGGGAAGTCGGTTCCAAGTGTACTGCACGCCCCTCCAGGTGAAAGCAAACTGAGGCCTGCACTCTGCTGCCGGGGGAATGGAGAAGAACGCATTGGCAATGTCAATAGTGGCATACCACTTCGCTGCCTTGGACTCCAGTTCATACTAGAGCTCCAACATGTCTGGCACAGTAGCGCTCAGTGGTGGAGTCACTTCATTCAAGGCACGATAGTCCACTGTCAATCTCCATTCCCTATCAGATTTGCGCACAGGCCAGATGGGACTGTTGAAGGGTGAGTGGGCTTTGCTGATCACCCCTTGGCTCTCCAGCTCGCAGATCATCTTGTGGATGGGGATCACGGCATCTCGATTTGTCGGGTACTGCCAGCGATGCACTGTTGAAGTGGCAATTGGGACTCGTTGTTCCTCTACCTTCAGGAGTCCTACTGCAGATGGATTTTCTGACAGTCCAGGCAAGGTGTTCAATTGCCTTATGCCCTCTGTCTCCACAGCAGCTATTCCAAAGGCCCACTTGAGTCCTTTTGGGTCTTTGAAATAACCACTCCGGAGAAAATCTATGCCCAAAATACACAGGGCTTCTGGACCAGTCACAATGGGATGTTTCTTCCAGTCTTTCCCTGTCAAGCTCACTTCAGCTTCTAGCAAAGTCAACTCCTGCAATCCCCCTGTCACCCCAGCAATAGAAATAGGTTCTGCCCCAACATGTCCCGATGGCATTAAAGTACACAGCACCAGTGTCAACCAAAGCTTCATATTTCTGTGGCTCTGATGTTCCAGGCCATCGGATCCACACAGTCCAAAAGACCCGGTTCTCCCTGGCCTCTACCTGGCTAGAGGCAGGGCCCCTCTAACACTGGTCTGGCGAATACATATGGGAGGTACCTTCCAGTGGGTCAGACTCTTGTCCACGGGAAATTGGCACTGCACTCACTCTCATTGACTTCCCCTTTTCTTTCTCCTTCGGCTCTTGTACTCGGGCTGCTAGGACACGGGTAGGTTTCCTGTCCCACCATCTCATGTCTTCTCCATGGTCAAGTAGGAAGTACCACAATTCAGTCCGTGGGGCATATCCACTCTCTGGCTGGGGGGTGCCTGTCTCTGACGTCGGGCTCTGCTTCGCACTGATGCCACATAAGGACTGCTCTCCCTCCTCTCCATCCTCATTTCCTCCTATATCTCCTCTTTGAGACTCCTCGCTATAGCAGAAACCTGAGCCTTTATCATGCCGTGAACCATGCTTTCATAGTTCCTGAGTTTGTTGGCTACCGAGCCCACAGTCTCTCGGTTGTCCTCAACATTTATTGTTGCCAGGAAACTGGAGTATTCGGATGGCCCGAGGTGTTCGAGGCTCCACAACATCTGCAGTGTGCATCTGAGCTTGTCAGGGTCGTTACTGTGTTGTCCATCCCTTCCAAAGAGTATCTCTAACACTGCCAGTTCTCTCATGCATTGGATCCCGTCCTCAGTAGTCTTCCAGGGCATTCTGTGACGGTGCTCCTGCAGTCTTTCTCTGTGGACAAACCTCTCCCTTACGCTCGTTATGAGTCGCTCCCAGAGAGGAAGAGGCCCTGGCTCCCTCACGAAYACCTGGTCAATGCCTGCATCATTGGTCAGGGATACCAAATACCTAGCTTCACCACTATCTAGTTGGATACCTGGGCCCATAAGGTCCCAAACTCAAGTCAACCAAGTTGAAAATTCCTCGTGGCCCTGTTTCACAATGTCATTATGCAGATTGCGGAGACTGTCATGCAACAGGGACTCTGTGATGATCTCAGGCTCTGGCCCCTCCACCTGTTGTGAGGGCCCTGGTACCTCATCATCACTAACTGGGCGTACCGATTTGGTTTTATACTTTCTCCTCTGCACAGGGGCAACTGCCGCTGGCTGTGGCTGCCCTTTTGGTACAGCTGGAACTTGGGCGGTTGTAACAGCTCTTGGTTCCACTGCTGTGTCATTGGACTTATCCTCCTTGGGGCAAGGGGAGGGGTTCCAAACAGCTGGGAACAAACGTTCTTTTAACACCCGGACTATCTCCTCTACTATCTCCGTCAAATCTGAGTGATTTGTCTCTACTGTGGGCTGTTGGGCAGTTATAGGCTGTTGGGCAGCACTCACAGCCCCTGAGGCATGCCCCTGGGCAGCAGCCCTAGTATCTGGGGTAGATGTCAGAGTGGTTACCCAAGGCAATCTCACCTTATCTCTACATGCTAAATAGAATAGGCCTATCAACAACACCAGCCATTGCATGATATGGTTAGCATCTAGAGAAGCACTGACCCCTTCAAAAATTGTTGGGATAGGCCCAAAAATGTCAGTGAAGAATTGGGAGAAAACTTCCTCCTCTGTTGCTTCTTTCAAATGGGTACCATTATTAAAGGACCCCAAAAGATGTGAGGCTAGCATGTGACATTTATGTAGCCATGCACCTGCATTCCAGAGGAAATTTACAATCTTTGAATCCTTCACTTTATTGACCCATCTCACAAACAGGGTAAAAACCATAGTGGTCTTAGTCATAGGACCCATGTGTAGAAGAGGAGCTGCAAATGGGAGAGACGTAGCCACGATCATTTGCCAACAGAACCAAAACAAGCTCCACCACATGGTGATGTGTAGCGTGATTTTTATATCTAACACACAAATTGGGTTACCTAGAAACTGTTATTCCTTTTCTCAATGTCCTCGAGACCCACGTTGGGCGCCAAGAACTGTTCTAGTTTGAAGGACAGGTGTCTGTCAAGGAAGGTGGGAAACCTTCCTTGAATACAGGATGACCCCCCTCCCTCCTCCGAATTACTATGCCTTTGAAATTACGGGGCTTTCAGGCAAAGATGTGGTAAAAAGAATAACAGTTCTTTACTAGGGTTATATATCTATATCTATATCTATATGTATATAACAAGACAGTTAAACAGCAACCATTAGAGAAACAGAAAAAACCCTTAACTGTCCCTTGTCTGTTGTTGGGAGATTCTCCACTGGAGCAGAGAGGCTGCGGTGACTCCTCTGTGGCTGTGGGGGGAACTGTGGCACGAGCACGATGACCCTCAAGTGGCAATGGCAGCTCTGGCGAACAGGAAAGGGGAGGGGTCGCTCCCCGTGTGAACCCCCGGGGCTGCAGCCCGTCTGCACCAACC
>JACAXG010000325.1:105733-133554 GCA_018881555.1 Amblyornis subalaris | reverse complement strand
TCCAGCCTCTGGGGAAACAACCCCCTTGTCAGTATTTCCAGGCCTTTGTTTTTCTTTAATTGGGGGAATTGTCCTGGACTCTGGGCTGGGCAAGTGATCCCTTTTGTTCTTAAGTATCGCCCATCAATTCCCGGCCAGCCCCTCCCCACCTACACAGCCTCCCTGGTACATGAGGGAAAGGAAACAAATTTTCATTTTTTCTAACCCATAACACTAGGCTCAATGTTGGTACCAAAAAAATTGATGTATTTTATTTATCAGTAAGAGAGAGAGAGAGGGAAAGAGAAAGAAAGAAATGGAAAAAGGTGTGTGTGAGGGGGAAGGGGACAGGAAGAGTGACAGGTTTGGTGGAAACATATCACCCCTGCATGAGTCCCAACATCATCTCGTTGATCCCCTACATCTGATCTTCTTGATGGTGAAGGTCTCTGTCGCCACCGCCGCTGCCAAAAAGCATAGAATGCATTGGATTAATATACACTTTGGGCCAGGTGGGAATGCCCAGGTACCACCCCTGAGGGGGCCAGCTTAACTGTCCCTTTCAAGACTGTGGGTCTGTTGCATCATTTTGCACCACGTGCAGTGCTCTGGTGCAGGGTCTGGGGACCTCTTCGGGGGGGCCTTTGATGGGCTTTGACACCCCCTCTGCTGCCCCTTCATGTGCACTTCCTGTAGTTGTGGCTTTTCCGGGAGTGGGGGGCCTCCCCCAGCTGCACAGGGGAGGGTGGGCATTCCTCTGACCAGAGGCTTTTTTCGCCACACACCTAAAACCTCTCCTCATCCCCCCTGGGTTGGAGGACTCTGTGCAAAACTGGCAGCAGATAAGCCTGGGGCTAAGGCCTCCACCCTGAAGTTGCTGGGCAGGATCCTCCTGTGAAAGCATTCCTTTCCCCCAGCCCAGACCTTAGAATGGTGTCATTTTTATCTTATCTCAAATCGACTTACAGTCCAGGGCCTCAGCCCAGAGGGCCCATTCAGGGTGGTGTGTGGTCTCCAGCCCAGTTTTTCCTTCTGGTGCAGTTTTGTTATACAGTTTTGCTATAGTAGGCAAAAGTTCTTCATAAAGAATGTTTAACCCATAAACCATAACACAGTCTCTCACACTCCCCAAGAACAGAGAGACCCAAAATGGTGGAATACCCCTCCCTTTCAAGATGGCATCCCCCACAGATGCCCGCATGGCTTGAAAGACAGGGAAAATGGTGTCAGCTCTGTCCCCCAAGTTGGTGCTCTCCAGTCAACCACATGGTCTGTGAGACAAAGGCAAAAAAAAATGGTGGACAAAAAAGAACCCTTCCGGGAAGGTAGGAGCTTATGGAGCAATTCTAGAGGCAGATGAATTGTGCTGGCATGTGTGGGGTCAGCACCGTTGCCCACCGCTTCCTCCTGCCGCCCGCTGGATTCCGCTGGTGTTGGTGCTGCTGTCCTCTGAGCTGCAGGTGTGTTGGGGGGGGAAGAACTGGTCTCTCGGCACCGATGCGGGGTAGCCTGGCCCCAGGGACTGACTCAACTTCGCACTGCTGGTAGAGTTTGCAAAGTTCACTCTGAAACAGTTCTTGATTGCAAAATGCAGTTTTTCCGAGTTGCTACTGTTGCAAGCCCAGAAACCCACTCAAAGCAACCCCCTCTGAAGCAGAGCCTCCGTCTTCAGTAAACACTGCCAGAAGAGAGAGAGCTCTCTGCTTCTGGGCTCCAACTTAAAAAGGGACTGTGGCAACATGCCCTCCCCCTCCCATCCCGCCCTGAGATGCCGGTTCCAGCCACAGTGCTGGGTCTTAAAGAGACAGTAACAATTTTTTTGGGCACGGATAGATATGGAATACAATAACATTTTGGGTTACCCACAACACTCATGCTGCATGCTATAGTGTAGAAACATTTCAGGTGTGTTGTGTTGTAGCCAACACCTTGTGAAGCAGATTGAGGGATCCCACTAGCACTCATTTCCTCAAGTTTTGGCATACCATCCCATCGCTTAGCACTGGCAAGCCTGGTATTTTCCTTTTCCCCCTTCCAGTCTAGTTTAAAGCTCTGTCAACAAGCCCCACTAGCTCCTGTGCTAGAACTCTTTCCCCTCTGAGAAAGGTGCATCCTGTCACGTGTCAATAGACCAGGTTTAAAGTAGATCATCCCATGGTCAAAAAACCCGAATTTTTTTCCGATTACACCAGCCTTGGAGCCACGCATTGACCTGATGGATCTGCCTATTCCTATCAATATTATTCCTTGTTACCAGAAGGATAAAGGAAATCACTACCTGTGCTCCTAGTCCCAGGAAACCGTTTTTCTTACCTTTCCTTTATAGCAGCTCTGGTCTTGCCTGCCCTTGAGGCTGATAACAAGTGCAGTTTTGTGATGAAGTGACTGGAAGTCCAGGGTCCCCCAGTACTGAAGCACTTTGTGTAATAGACTGTTCCAGTGACAGAATGTCTGAAAGCCCAGCATTTTGTCTCCCCAGCAGACTGCTCAGCAGATTGATGAGGAGCTAGGTTGTCAAGATGGCATGAAACCAGGCAGACTTTTGACTGAAACCTGCCTGGCAGGCAAGTTTGGAAACATGCCTGTGTTTTGTCAGAAGATTTGTTAAAACAGACACATTCCCACAGAATGTTCTGATTTTTATTAATCAGCATTTCAGGGTGGAGAAAATGTTCCACTAGACTATTTCTGACCAGCTCCACTGTCAATAAGCTGAACATTTATAGCACATCCCATTGCAATAGCATCAATGAATCTTCCCACTCAGAATGCTCGCACTGATGAGAGACTGACTTATCCTGCAGGAATGCTAAGCTTCATTGTCCTCATCATGAATAAGGGCAGGGTATAGCATGGGCAAAGGGTACTGGTCCACAGCTGACTGAACATGAGCCAGAAGTGTGCCCAGGTGGCCAAGAAGGCCAATGGCATCCTGGCCTGGATCAGGAATAGTGTGGCCAGCAAGACTACGGAAGTGATTCTTCCCCTGTACTCAGCACTGGTGAAGCCGCACCTTGAGTACTGTGTCCAGTTCTGGGCCCCTCAGTTTAGGAAGGACATTGAGATGCTTGAAGGTATCCAGAGAAGGGCAACAAGGCTGGTGAATGGTCTGGAACAGAAGCCCTATGAAGAATGGCTGAGGGAGCTGGGGTTGTTTAGCCTGGAAAAAAGGAGGCTCAGGGGAGACCTGTGGCGAGGCAGCCCACCTCTGTTGTTATAAATAAAAAAATAATAGTAATAATCCTGGATGGGTTTTGGGGTCCCTTGCAGTCTTCCTGAAAGCATGGCATTTGTCCAGCGGTGCTGTGACGCATTCGGTGGTGCACGCACACACACACACACACACACACACACAAAAAAATGTGTACTTAGTTGAGGCAAAGAGTCGGAGGGGTTCTCTTTATGTGTTCCATGAAATAAGTTTATTCCATGAATTGTCAGGGAAGGAGAGAACCCAGAACAATGGAGGGGGCAGGGTTTTATCCCAGGGGCAGTGGGGGCGGAGAGACAACAGGGGCCAATGGGTTGAGGGTCAGGGGGCGGAGAGAAGGTGGGGTAATACAACTTCAACCAATAGGGGTAAACGAGGGGAGGAGTGGGGTACAGGAATAAATGGGATGCTGAGTAAGGAAGAACATTCTAGAACTGAACCTTATAAGGGAACAAGGAATAATAGGCTGCTCGGTCACTCCTGCAGCGGGGCTCAAACACTGCAGCACTCACTGCTGCAGGTTCAGCTACCTCTACACACCTCCTCTCTCTCTCCTTCCTCCTCAGGTGAAGAAGGTTATCTGCTGTTTGCATAAATCAGGGAATTTCCCCTTTCTAGCCCTGCCGTGTGAGACATTCAGATGCCTGAATGTTAACACAATTAGCTGACAATAAACAGCTGCTGTGAAAGGGATTATGCTGGAATTTTTTGACTCACAGACACTAAAACTTTACAAACTATAAAAGATCCACTGTAGCTCTCACAAATTGGAAAACCTTCTATGCACCTCTAAGGTATATGAGGGTAGACCCCTCAAGCTGCGGGACGCTGGGCTTGAGTAACCTTCTCTTCTAGAAGCTGAGTGAAAGGAGGCTTCTACACATCACTATCCTTCCTTGGTAAGATATATATTGGTTTCCTAAGCTGTACTGTTTCTTCACTGGCTGAACTATTGGTACCTATTTTGTGCACTGTATATTTATATTGTAACTTACTAGTAATATTTCTTTATCAACTTGTGTAGTTAGTAATTTGTGTGGCCAGCATATTACTCACGGTGGCACAGTGTTTTACTAGTGTTATCTCCCTTGTCTAACTTGTGTAGTACGTAGTTTTGTTTAGAATCTTATGTCTGTTGTTTCTGTCTATTAAATAAATAATCCATTTGTAATAGACCTGATCAGCCATCATTAAGAACCTGCAAACGAAAGTGATTTTTACTTTGTGCTAAGGTGCAGGCCACCTTAGCAAGGACTGCGGTCTACTGCCACAAATCTGAGCAGAGACAAAAACCTGGTTTAAACTCTTATCACATTCGTTACAAGACCTTATCACTCTCTACAATTACCTGAAAGGAGGGTGTAGCCAGGTGGGGGTCGGGCTCTTCTCCCGGGCAACCACTGACAGAACAAGAGGACACAGTCTTAAGCTGCCCCAGGGAAAGTTTAGGCTGGACATTAGGAAAAAATTCTTCACTGAAAGAGTAATTGGGCACTGGAATAGGCTGCCCAGGGAGATGGTGGAGTCACCGTCCCTGGAGGTGTTCAAAAAAAGACTGGATGTGGCACTCAGTGCCATGGTTTAGTTGATAACGTGGTGTTAGGCCATAGGTTGGACTTGATGATCTCCAAGGTCTTTTCCAACCTAGTTAATTCTGTGGTTCTGTGTAAACTGTTATATTTTCACTTATATCTACTCGTATTTCGTTTCTCCTTATTGGTGGAAAGGGATTGGCTAAAGCTATAAGGGGAGGCAACTCATTCCAGAGTGTCTACCTCTTACAGTCTTAAACCAAGACAAACTAAAAAAACTCTGTCAAAGTTTATACACTGACTGAATGTACAAACCAAACCAGTATTTAACCATCTGTTCATATGGAGGGTTTTTTAATGTGCTTTGTGCTATACAGGGTGCATCAGAATGAAACAAGGACGTATGTTTCTCTTTGCAGAATTCAGTAACTCCAAAATACACAGATACACATTAGAGGGAACTTCATTATTACAATAGGTAAAATCTTTTGATGAGGGATATCCACAGGTTCTCCTATGACTGACTCATCACCTGTTAACCAGGAATGTGCTCTGCTACTGTTCAGTGCACATACTTGTGAATAACTTTAACATTATTCCTGGACTCTGAAGAACAAAGGCACACTTTCTCAGTGGAAAAAATGAAATCAGGGTCCTCTGTATCATAGCATATATCAGGATTTAACTACAAGAACACTTGATGTTTGAAGAGCAAAGAATAATCTTTTCAAGATTGTATGTATCTCTAAATCTCAGTCTAATAAACTCTGAAAATTAACTTCATGTTGATGAGATGTGGGTTTAGTTGCCGTCCATACATATCCCTGTGGTGATCATGTCTGTAGAATATTGCCAATTTTCATACTTCAGCTGTTCTTAGGGATTTACATAGTGAACACTGTCAGCACTATGCCTATATTAGATGCAAGTATAAACTATTGCAGCAGAGGTAGTCTATATTAGTGTTTTAAATGGTCATGATCTATGCAGAGGACTGTAGAGGTGGCTGAGCCTGCAGCAGAGAATGCTGCAGGTGTTTGAGCCAGCCACAGGAGTGACCGAGCAGCCTGTACTCCTTGTTCCCTTCCCAGGTTCTGTTCTAGAGTGTTCTCCCTTACTCAGGCATCCCATTTATCCCTGTCGCCTACTCCTCCCCTCGTTTGCCCCTATTGGTTGAAGCTGTATTACCCCGCCTTCTCTCCGCCCCCTGACCCTCAACCCATTGGTCCTTGTTGTCTCTCCGCCCCCACTGCCCCGGGATAAAACCCTGAACCCTCCATTGTTCTGGGTTCTCTCCTTCCCTGACGATTTGTCCTAGGGTGACTTTATGATGCTATATATCCCAATCGCCTGCTTAATGAAAAGTATTAACTCTGTGTCTTTAAGCTGGCACGAGAAGCCAGGAGCTATGTTTTGGTTTTCTTTGAAGGATATTTACATTCTTTCACCTTTATCAGCTAGCTTTGTTGTGGTTATAGGAGAAACTCTGCTTCAGAGGAGAGGACTCTCTCTGGCGGCTTTTCTGCAGTTGGATGTGGAGAGAACATCTCGGTAGTCGTTTTCTATAGTTGAAGGCGAAGGGACATGTTTTTACCTTTACCTTTTTTTTTCTTCTTGTGAGCTTTTGCCCGGTTTTTACTCAGCTGAGGGATATTTGGACAGAGTTAAAACTTGCTTTTGGCTTTTTCCCTCCTCTGCCTGAGGCAAGGGAAGAAGACAGTTTTTTCCTGGGATTGTATTTTCTTTTTCTTCTTGCTTTGGAACTGTATAACAGACAACTGGGCTCTGTTCTACATACCATCTCTCCAGGGCCTACACCCCCCTTGGGCCTGGACAGGGCCTACTCTGTACTCAAGCAGCTAGCTAGAGACAGAGCAGAAGACCACACCTGCCAAGGACTCAGGACTTTGATTCATTCAAGTTATCCTCCTCACGAGAGGTTTATTATCTAACATTATTCATTTTTATTTTTATTTCTTTTCCCTTCCCCTGGTGCCTGCATGCACCCCCCCAGCAGCTGAGTTTTGCTAAATAAACAGGTTTTTTTCACTTTTCTCTGAGAAATTAAGGGGAGGGGAAGGGAGTTTTGAACCCTATCTTTTGCAGTGGAAGCTCTTCGAGTCTTCCTCCTAAGTTGGTCCAGACCATGACACGATTCATGGAATAAACCTATTTCGTGTAACACATAAGGAGAACCCCTCCGACTCTGCCTCTAAGTACGCCTTTGTGTGTGTGTGTGTGTGTGTGCACCGCCGAACCCGTCAAGGCACTGCCAGACACAAGAAGACTGCGGGACCCCCAAAATCCATCCTGTTTATTACAACAGAGGACCAGGCCTCATCCACTTGAAAATCATGCACGTTTAATATTTGATGTGAGCTAAACCAGTGAGTGTTTCACGTTTGAACAGAATTAGTTTCAATTTTCTATTGTGAAGCCCAGCATCAAGGCTTTTATGATGATTAGAGCAATACTCTATGGGTTGGGCAGCCATAAACTAGCTCTTGATTACTCTTACCTCACTGCTGGTGAAGTTGTTGGCATTCTTATTTGTTGTAGACTAAACTTTGGATCCAAGTCAATTTGGCATTTGTACTTTCTTCTTAAGTATATTTCTGTATTTCTGTTCTTGATATCCCTCACTGCAAATTCAACATATACTCATCTTTTAGGCATGTCTGAAGGTGATCTATATGGAGTTATTGTCATGGCTCACCAGCAAAGCTTTCAGGGAAAGGGACTGTCAGAGACATGAAACTTAGCCAGTTATGTAAATATCTATATGCTGCTTCAGATCTGAGGCAGTCACTTGTATACAGCTTCCTAGCAGGTTCACAGCAAACTTCACAAAGGCTGCAACCTGCAAGTCACCCCTTGACTTCAGGAGGCACAGATTAGCCTCCAATACACAGCTGGAAAAATCTAGAGTTTTTCTTCAGCTGGTGCTGATACTGTCTGCTGCCTCAGCTTCTCCCTTTGGAGCACTAAAAATATCCCACAAACCGTAGGTCTCAGAGTGTTCCTTCTTGTTATCCTGTTTAATACTTCTTCCTTTCCTATGTTAATTTTCAGTGTCACTTATTCTTGCTCTTCATTCATTCTGAAGGCAAATATCAACACATTTTGGTAGTTGCTGTGCAAATACATACCCAAGGTGTGCTCAGCATATTAGCAATTCCAGCTCCAGAGGTGCCATTAGTTCTCACAGTGCAGACATCAAATTGCAATACATAATCTTAATGCAAAGATATCCACTGGTTATTTCATTATACCTATTGTATAGTATACTATATAGTATTCCTAGACCAAAATTATATTAACAATAGAGTTAAGATACATTAAAAACATAGACAAAATAAGCATTACAAGAATATTTCAATTATCCCCCAAATATTAGAAATCCTTAAGATTTAAAGTTCAATCTACACTAATAGAAATTCACAGTAAGGTCATCCAAATGACTTCTAATGGAACAAGTAGAACAGCTTGCAATAAACAAGAGAGACTTATAATACCAACAGCCATAACAGCATGAATATTTCTACAGGTTTAAAGGAATTATTTTTCATATGCTTTCTTTATAGTGAACTTATATGTGAACTTTAAATATACATAGTATTTTTTAGCAACTCAGTGTTGTATAGTTGAACTCTAAAATATTGTGGGAAATACATAGAAAAGGTTTGTTGTGTTAGACATACAAGCAACTTTGAACAAAAACCATGCATATGAATGCTAGGAGACTGAAAAATTTGAGTTGTAGCAGTAAAATAATCAGATCACCTGATTTTATGATGCATATTTTGTCCTGTATTCACAGAGTTCATGACTATAAAATAGCACAAAACTTTAGCATGTAATCACATGTTAAGCAGCTTATAGTATAAATAACGTACCCTTAAAAAAATTACTGGCATATTGTCCTGGTTTGAAAGACAGGTGTCTGCCAAGGAAAGGCGGGAAACCTTCCTGGGATTGTGGCCGTGGGCGGATGGTGGGTGCTGCAACCTTCCAAAAGCATCTCCAGCTGGAAGCCGCTCGGCAGGGTCAATACACTCACACATATACACACACGCATCAGATAGCTGTATCAAAAACAGGATCAACAGCAAAGAGGCAGGAAGGGTCTTCGTATAGGGTTCCATGGGAGAGGTTTATTCCAGCCACGCACGTGAAGGGGTCCAGGGACAAAGACCAGGAGTAAGGGAGGGTCCAGGGTTATATATGGGGTCAGTAGGGGCGGAGAGAGCATCAGGAACCAATAGTCTGAGGGCACAGGGGCGGTACACAGGCGGGGCTAGGGTAAGGGAACCAATGGGGAAATTCCGAGGGAGTGGCGAGGGAGCAAGGGCCAATGAGAGAACGGGGAAAAGAGAACTTTCTGGAACTGGGACATATAGGGTAGGAAGGGGCCGGGAGGCCAACGGGCCAACTGGGGAAACAGAACTGGGGTACATTAACATAATAAAACAAGGCATCCTGGGAGAGGCCTTTTCTGTCTCCCTAACCTGGAGGTGTCACTTAGGATTCCTCCCTCCAGGTGACCCTCGTGGTCTCTCTGTAGCCAGGCCCACTGGCCTCCACAGGGATAGAGAGGATGACCCCCCTCCCTCCTCCGAATTACCATACCCTTGAAATTACGGGGCTCTCAGGCAAAGATGTGGTAAAAAGAATAACAGTTCTTTACTAGGATTATATATCTATATATATAATGAGAGAGATAAACGGCAACAGTAAGAGAACAGACAAACCCAATAACAGTCCTTTTTCTGTCGTTGGGCAATTCTCTGTTGGGGCAGAGAGGCTGCGGTGACTCCCCCGTGGCTGCAGGGGGCGCTGTGGGGTGAGAGCAGCAACCTCTCCACTTGGCAATGGCAGCTCGGGCTAGAGGGAGAGGGGAGATCGTTCCCAGTGTGAACCCATGGGGCAGCAGCCTGGCTCAGCACCAACCTCGGCAGTGGGCAGCAAGCAGCACAGGCAGGGTTGACTGGGGAGCAATGGACCTCGGTATCACCCACTGAGGGGCCAGAGGAAGGCAGGAACAGCAGACATGAGTCGACCCCTGTGCCGACCCACGTGCAGCAGAAACCCGGACTAGCGGCAGAGACGGCAGAGGCGAGCAGCTCCGGGCAGCGACCGGTTACAGTGTAACACTGTCTCCTGTGCTGCAGCAGGACCCTCGTGAGATGTCACAGTGTATCAGTGCTCTGGAGCGAGTGGGCGGAGATGTCACAGTGTAGCAGTTTTCCCGGAGCAAAACCGGCACTTGCTGCAGACACGATCGTCCTCACCAAATGCCAAGCGGAGAAGAGGTGCAAGCCCGGCCTCCGCCGCCTCTAGCCAAAGTCTCGAAAAGTCCCCTCACCTCTCCCAATGATAAGCTCCAGCCTCTGGGGAAACAACCGCCTCGCCAACACTCCCAGTGCAGGCAATCCCTTTTGTTCTTAAGTATCGCCCATTCTTGGTGATCAGTGTGGCATGCGGGTGGATAGGCAACTTTCTTTGTTCTTAGGTATCGCCCATTAGTTCCCGGCCAACCCCTCCCCACCCACACAGGTCTCCCTGCTAGATGGAGCAAAAAAATTTCATTTTTCGAACCCATAACACATATGAATAATGAATGCAATTATTCAGGGTTATTGCCCACATACCAGCAATATTTGTTACAGAACAGCTTATAGTCAGGTTTAATCAGTCTGCAGCCTTTCTGGCTTGCCACATTATTTTCCATGATAATGCTTTAATCTGGTCTAAGAAAAATTTATTTCAAGGAAAAGCAAGGAGAGTGAAATCCAGTCTTGGCTTCATTAAACAAGATACAGCTATGAGGAAAGAGTCTTATAGCTCATCAGGCTGCTGGAAGGATGGGTGAGAGCAGCTACTGGGGGGAAGGAGGAGGAGGGGACATGTATGCTAACATACTTTGAACTCCTTTAAAAAGAAGTTACATATGCTTTCCCTTCTGGGTGCTGTTGAAAAAGGTAATATCGGCTGAAGAAGAACTGAGATCTTACCCATAATTTGTACTCAGGAGAGTTCTCACCTGGAAAAGGGCCCAGTTCCTATGCATGTTGCTCTGCCCTTTTTCTCTTTCTGAGTTCAGACTGGCACTTTTTTCCTCTATTAACACTCAAGCCTCAGCAATGCAAGTTAAGGTTATGCTGTTGACCCTAATACTGAATTTCCTTTGTTTACATCAGTTTGAGTAATCCCCTCTTAATCACTTAATGTAATTTAAACATATTTTTTGGGCTAAATGGGTGTAAGCAGATAGATACCACACCACAGATGTTGGTAGAGTTCCCTTTGCTTACAGCAAAGACTGAATTTGTCCCAGTTTTTTTGCACAGAAAGGCAATGTTGTCATGGGATGAGTGGGAGTTTCAGACAAGCCCTGCCTTAGCCTCAGATTTTGGCAACAGTTTGAATTTAAGAAATCACTCTAGCCCGCAAGTTCTAAGGAGGGCAAATCAGGTCTATTTATAACATGAATTTATTAAACAGATAGGAGATAACAGACAAAAAAGATCTTAATCAGAATTACTTACTACACAGTATAAAACTAAAAAGAACTACTAGTAGATTACAGAATAACATAAAACAGTGCAAAATATCAAGGTACCTATATTAAAGCTAGCAAAAGAAATAGTATTGATTAGGAGTCAAATGTAACTTACCACTGAAATGACAATAATGCACACAGATATCTTTCACTTAACCTCCAGGGGAGTAACCACAAAGCGGATGTCCCTACTCACACATTTCCATAGAATGTATAGAGGATTTCTGCTTTGTGAAAGTTTGGTGTATCTTTTATAGTTTTAAAGTGAGGTGTCTGTCAGTCAAAAATCCATCTTCCAGATGCCACACCGGTATTGACTCCATGGCACCAAAACAACTCACTACAAGACAGCTTGTCCTGTTTGAGTTATCTGACTGGTTAACAAACAACAGATGAGCTCTTGTGGGGGCAAGATGCCCTGCTACAAATGTGTAATGTTAATGCAACACATTACAGAGCACTTTGAAGATACATGAAGTGATAGAAAATACTATGTGTTATTATTAACTGTAACTTGCACCTTCTCAGAATTAACACAAAGAGATTAAGGATTATCCTCCAATTAGATCCTGAAGGAGGTCAGTGCAGAGCCAGTGCTGAAAGACATTGGCAGAGCATGCTGAGGAGCCATGGGCTAGCTGTGGTTCACCCCAAACCTCATTAAAGCCAAAGAGCTGGCTTGCATCTGTGGGGCTAACTTCCAACCCCTGATAAATTAAGTTAAAAAAAGATAGCTAATTTTATATTTTAAAAGTGATGGTGTTGATGCTACAACTAGCAAGGCTTTTCTTTGAATGTTTCCTATCAGCCTGCCATATTTTCTAAAGCTTGTGGGGATGCTATAATGAAAGGATGCAAATATTTCATAATCCTAAAATGACTTCATAAAGGCATTATTTTTAAAAATTGCCAATAGTCACTCCAGGTCTGTTATTATGAGCAGAGCTCAGGGCTTGTGAGGTGCAGGTCTCCAAGGAATGCTTTTGCTATTGTTCCTTCACACTACTTATTTGTCCTGTATTCTCTGAGTCTACTATGTTCTTTGCAGGTCAGATTGTAATCTTGGATGAATTATAAACAATACCATGTATCTGGAAATATCTGTGGAGATGCGTGATTATGCATGCTGTGTGGCTGAGATTAGAATTTGCCCCAATACCAGGAGTTAAGAAACCAGACCCTACCCAGAAGTTAAGAAACTTGCTTACATTTATTGTGTGTGTAGGTTCCACTAATCCTCTTAAATCTTACTACAGGAGTGCTTCTCCAACACTCCTGGCATCGCGTCGGAGGTTCTTAATCAGAGAGGAGGAACAGACGCAACTTTGAAAATTTATTGCTAAAATAACAAACAGACTTCAGTCTCAGTGCAGTGTGAGATTTCAACAATACATTGTAAAATGGCGAATGTTACAGGACTCAGTGTTGAACAAGAATTTATAGTGTTTTAGACCAATAGGTTACTGAGACGACTATTGTTTTGACTTTTTGACCTATCTTATCTGGACTTGCCACCTGCAATGCGGCAGTATTTCCACGAATCACTCATCATGTCACATACTCATAGATACCTCTATTGTAACATCTAAATTCTTTACTTAAACTATAACTTAAAGTATAAAGTTAGAACTCTTCACCAAAAACACCCAAAATGTGCTTTTTGCTTATCACTACGAAAACACAGAACTGTAACCTTCTGCTTAAAGCCATAATATTAATACGACTTTAGGGTGAGAGTCAGACTGAGCCTGCTTTGCAATAAGGATTTAGAAGACCACCTGCAAACATATACTCTTAGGCACTAAATTAATTCAGGTTTTTACTTGTTTACTACATGGGGGTAGGGTCCACAGCTGTGACGTTGCGGGAGATCAGGACTTCTGAACAACGAATCAATATGATTATGCAGAAGACGCTTTATTGTTTACATAACACTCTACTTATACATTTTGCCACTACTATCCACGCGATGATGCATTACTTGATTGGTCCCTCTATCTTGTCCATTCGCTCTGCACGCACCTTCCAGAAAATATGATTGGTTCTAGTCCAGTGTGGCACAGTCTTTCTTTATCTATTTCTTGCTGCCTTGGTATTCTGTTCTTCAGCTTTTCCTTTCCCAATTTAGCGCAGTTTACATTTCAGTAACCTTGATGAATTCCTGAGGGCTCTGATAAGAATAACTAAAGATGGTTTGGCTGGGGCACACTTCAGGGCTCAAATACCTTACAATTCCCCCCTTTTTCTTATTGCACCAGCCAAACCCTTTCTACTGTTTTCCACCAAACGGATTGCCAATTTCATTATATATGAAATAACACAAAGCAATACAGTAATGGCTAATAGTATTTACAAAACTCCCTTCACAATTGTTACACCCATGCCCATGTGCCAATAACAAAAATCTATAGTAGTTCTATTTTGCAACATACTGTGTCTAATACTATCTGCATCAGTGAATATCTGATTTAACCATTTAACTATCCAGCATCCCAACTTAAGTGTAACCAGAGTTGGAGCAGCAGCAACACCTAAGGTAAAAAAGAAAAAAGAAAAAAAAAACCCCAATGTTTATTTATCGGTGATATTAGGGATCGGAGTGTCCTTCTCAAGCCAGGGGCGAATCCATTTCGCTGGTATCCATCGGGGTCCTTTATCTGTAATGACACAAGCATAACACCTTCCCCCCATTAATAACTCCACAGGTCCTTCCCATSACCCTGACATAGGATTTTTAAAAYGAACTTTTGGTSGGTGCTGTRWCAATTCARAATCWTGCTGCAARCCTGAGTAATGKGTTAATGCTGGTGGGTCACTGCGAGTACCTACTAACCGTAGATGATTCATAACATAAACTGCTTTCAGTACTCTGTCCTGCGGGCTCAGCCCATCCTCCCCGGTTTTTGTTTATCAAGCAGCTCTTTCAGTACCTGATGTGTTCTTTCAGTTATGGCTTGTCCGGTAGAGTTACCTGGAATGTCCGTGTTATGCTTCACTCCCCAAAGAGCCAAGAAATCTTGGGTTCGTTGGGCTATATAACCTAACTCGTTATCTGTTTTGATTTTCTGAGGCAAGCCCATTATGGCAAAACAGCCTCGCCAGTGTCAAATGACAAAACGAGATCCTTCGCTTGTCATAGGAGTGGCCCAAACCATGGCAGAAAAGGTATCTATGGTTACATGAAGGTGTTTGAAGCTACCAAAAGGGGCATAGATAGTCATATCTGTTTGCCATAATTGTAAAGGTCCTAGGCCGCGAGGATTAACCCCAGGACTCAATCCACCAATCATACCCTGACATGGTGGACAGATTGAGATGATTCCTTGAGCATTTTGCAGTAATATTCCAAATATTTTGTGTAAAACCTTTGCGCTTTGGTGAAACTCAATAATAAAGATATTTCGTGATAACCAAAATAGTGTTCAATGTCCTCAGGAAGGGAGCTGCTTCTTCTGCACTTGGAAGTCACTGGCTACTCTCTCAAAGCTCATATGGCCGGAGTTCAGGGGCCGTGCTGTTTAGGTAGGAAGAAGTTCATTAGCTGGAAATGTTGACTTTATATTACCCGAATGTTCTTCTCCCCTAGGTTAGTAACCAGGCACCGAGCAGAAGTAAGCAAGGTGAGACGTGATCAGTAACGCACGACAAAAAAAAAAAAACAAACAAAAGTGATTTAGAACAATACACTTTCAATTGCCTAAATACTGTACCATTACCCAGAGTCTGCAGTAGCTGGCGAGTCCCGTTCCACAATGAGGACCTGGAGAACCTTCCCGGGCAAGGTTCACAAGTGTACCTCGAAAAGGGGGTCCAGCTGTAATAAATCCAAATCAGCAAGTCAAAGTGACTCAAGTACATTTTTAGTGCAGAAACACCTGGGTCTGCTTGCATGCCTCCCAACCAGGTAGGGCCAGGGCTTGGCCAGAGCCAAGGCCTTAACTGGAAGGGTTTCCCTAACATATCCTAAAAACAAGCCTCTATTAACAGCAGTTGGAAAAGTTGGGTTTTTTTTTAAAATGACATATGTCTTGTAAAGCAGCCAGCGTTGTCATTTATCCTTAGCTAAATAGTCAATGGTACCATACATGAACTGCAAACAATCAAAGAAATGCATATGTGTAACGTCAAATAATATCCTATGGATAATGCCTCTTACAAAGAATTGGTGAATTCATGCTATAATATTAGGAACATATTTAGGATCAGTAATACATCTCTAGTGACTTATTAGTCAACAATATCCATAACTTGGAATTGTCACTCATCCCTCTCTGCTACCTGTGAAAGATAAAATAGCAGATTGTTATGAATAATTATCTTAATTGACCAATACAGAACATTTATACTCATGGAACTTTCAGTGAATTTAAGGATCTAGCAAACTGAATCTTCATATAGTTTTACAACTTATTTTCTTATATTTTTAAAGAGTTGCTTACCAATTCTTCATCATAATTGTTTCAATTGGTTCAATCTTATCTGTATAACAAAAGAACTGTATCTTTCAATTTAAATGAGCATATTTCAGCAGAATTTAAATTTAACTTCACTCAACCTTGTCACTTAAATGTAGTAGAGTAAATCAGACAGAACTTAACACCATTGATACTGAACAGAAATCAATCTGACTAAAATTTAACAAGTTAAAACAACAGAACTTAAACTGAACACACTTAAACTTGAAACTTAAGAGTACTTAAAATTGTCAGAAATTAAACTCAACAGAACCTTAAACTATGGGGCCACGGGCCCCTGCTAAAACTGCTAGTGGCAACGGACTTTTGGTTAAGTGACCATATAAGGAATGAGACTGATGTATAACCCATATAAGGACTGAAAATGTGTGATTGGTTGAGTGAACAAAAGAATACCATATAAGGAATAAGACGGGTGGCCGAAAGAACGTATATAAACCGCATGTTCTCTCAATAAAGTGATTTTTGCTTGTGCACAGCGTGTTTACATGCGCCGGCAGAGTCCGTGTCACACGCACCGACAATTGGTGCCCTCTGTGAGGAAATTAACTGCCTAACTGTGCAGTCAGTTGGTGAGCCCCGGGGAACTGAAAGCGCTGCTGAAAGGAAGCAGGAAAGGACGTCCACAAGCCCCTTCAGCGGGACTGAAGGTGAGCAGCCGCGGGGAACGAGGGGGATCCGGTGTACCCTGCCCAAAATAGAGACAAGATCCAAGATCTTTGGGAGAAAAAAAAGAAAAATAGCGCCATGTATCGGGGCAAAAATCAGACGACTAGTGGTTGCACCGATGGCGAAACTGGACTGAACTTTAACTGAAACGAAGCCAAAACGACCTTTGCCGCAAGACGGAAGGTAGCAGCCGAGAACGATGGAGAAAAGTATATCCCAGAAACAAAAAGAAGTCTTCGAGACCGTGGAACAGATTTTAAAAAATCAGAAAGACTCTTTGTGGGTCCAAGCTGTGCCAAGCAACGAAGAGCTGACAGCTCTTGTTTCCGTGAGGGAAAAGATTCGAAGCACTCACAGTTCATGCACAATTGGGAAATCGGGAGAAGGACTACACTACGACTCCCGCCACACCAAAACCCTTTGCGCCCCAACGGAACAATCCTAATCGTAAGTTTATCAGGACTATGGGAAAAGACAACCCCTGGGCAGCCGAATCATTTGACCCTGGAGGGAGACGTGGCCTTTTATCCCCCAATTCCATGGGCAGTGGCGGGAAGGCAGGCTGCCACAAAGAAAACGCTTTTTCGGCCATTTGCCAGCCCAGCCGGCCACCTGAATGGGAAAAGTTACCTTATAGTGTCGGGGAGAAACTGCGTTGTTTTACTTCAGAGCGGCATGGGTACCCCTTTTATTATTAACTTTTTGGAACATGGCAAGACCTTTGCAGGTCACGCGAGTTACAGCTACCCCGGGAGCGGGCAGGGACGAAAGGCATGGCCACCATTTTGTGAAGCGGCGGACCCCGTGCGAGCCGTCCCAGCCACGCCGCTCCGCCGCAGCTGGGACTCCCATATGTTGCCGCCATCCTGAACCCTCATTGTTATTGCCAATCCTGCCCACGGACGGAGGCATTCTCTTATAATTTTGGGCCCTTGTATCGTGAGTTGAAGCTACTCGGGCCGTGGGGAAGCGCGGCCGCCATTTTGCAGCGAACATGTGTGGGCCGCCCCATGTGGCCCCACCATATTGGGAAGCGGCGAACCACGTGTGAGCCAAGCCGTGCTGCTCCCACTGCAGCCAAAACTCCCATCTCCTACGACAGTGTCACAGTCTTGGACCCCTTCAGCTCTGTGACACACGGCCACGGAAAGTGGCGGGCAGCGGGGACGACCAAGCCCGCACCTCGGGCAGGGGCTGCACCTGCGCTGCCAGGCCGCGGCTGCGAGTGCGCTGCCGGGGAGGGCGAAGCGCGAGGGGCAACTGACCCCGGAACAACTGCGTGTGCACTTCGCTGGGCGTCGCGCTGAAGCGCAAAGACAGGCCGGCCTGGCAAGGGGGAGACCTGAACACGTACCCCTGCGGAAAAGCTGAAAAAGCTATACAATACTTTACTATTAATCCATAAAATTCATGTTTCTTTCAAATACCGTTTTAACTAACGAGTCTGAGTTACAGGGAAATTGTCCCACCTGAAGAAGAAGAAAAAACAGTTTTCACCCAGAAACCTATGAAATTAAGAGAAATCACTATATTCACATACCATTTTGCAGTTAAGACTTCCATCTTACTTTAAACTCTTGAAAGGTATTTGCTTTATCCAAACATTGGTGTCTTTATAAATACAAGCTATTATTATTAGAAAATAAGTTTTACCTAGTCAAAGAATCATTTTTTATTCTTACTAAACCTAATTCTACATTTTTATTAAGTTACCTGTRTAAACATAATGTATTTCTACCTGGAAAAACAATTAATGTAGTTAATAATTCTAAATATGTTGTTTATATTAGAACATTAATGCATAGAATTTTTATAAAGGAATTTATCCATAAGATATTATTTGATATTATGCATATACATTCCTTTAATTGTTTACAATTATCCATATTACCATTAATTATACTGTTCTGTTACTACATGTATCATTTTAAGGAAGTTTACTTGTAGGTATTTTAAGAAAACATTTCCACTCAAGGCTGAGGCCCTGGCCAAGCTTTAACCCTGACTGGACAGGAAAGTAAGCCAACAAACCCAGGTGTTTCTACACTAAAAATATAGTCAAGTCAGCTTGACTTGTTAATTTGGTCTTTCAAAAAGCTTGGAGACCTTGCCCGGGAAAGGTCTTCCAAGTACTCACTGTGAGATGGATTTCCACAACAATTACAAACACTGGGTGATAGTATAATATTTATCGTATTTTTATTTGGTGTGTAGTTATTGTTTTATTAAATGTATTGTTTTACTATTCATAATAAGAAAAGTACATACTATGTTACACATTTTAAAACAAAAAAGGGGGGAGTGATATACCCCCCATGAAAAACTGTAAAAAGCTTTATATATTCTTAAATTTTTTAATTGCATTATCTTTATTTGCCTCATGCGACACAGGAGAAACAGCTAAGGATACTCACCGTCATTTTCCACTAGCTTTTACAGCCCTAGGTATCCCCAAACAAAACGAATAATAGTCCTACATGTATCTCTCATTCTGTTGCCTCCTTTTTTGCCCTGTGGGGGATTCAACACTCCACAGGCATCCCCCATTCTCCAACGAGACAAACTCTTATTGAACGGGCACATAATACACTGAAAGGTTTACTTGGGCAACAGAAAGGGGGAACACAGGGTCTCACGCCACAGAAGAGGTTATCTAAAACTCTGTATGTATTTAATTTTTTCTGGTAAAATCCTGGGAGCCTACCCTCTTATAATGTGGGGAAGAGGTTATACTTGTATTTCCACAGATACAAGTCCTAAGTGAATACCTGCACAATACATCCGCCCAGTACAAGAGCGCATCTCGTTATCCGCATCGATGTTGACACAGAGATGCCTACGACAGAGGAGAGGAACCTGTATCGTGTTAACTTTAGTGTGTGGGTGAAAATCCATTGTGTGTGGAAGAAGCGTTGGAGAGAGGACAAGGAACCCATGCTCCCTTTTCGAAAATTTTACATGGCATAAAATAGTTATGACTCTTTTAACGTTCATGTCTCTCCACAACCCTTTCAGAAGCTAGAAAATTATTAGCTGGGTTAAGAATAATATTAAAGTGGAACTGTATATTCTAGGAATGTTATTGATTATAATGATATGCTTGCCTTATTTAATTCAATATGTGTGAAAACTAATTGATAAATCAATGAAACAAATAATAATAGTTAAACAGAAAGGGGGAGATATGGGGCCACGGGCCCCTGCTAAAACTGCTAGTGGCAACGGGCTTTTGGTTAAGTGACCATATAAGGAATGAGACTGATGTATAACCCATATAAGGACTGAAAATGTGTGATTGGTTGAGTGAACAAAAGAATACCATATAAGGAATAAGACGGGTGGCCGAAAGAACGTATATAAACCGCATGTTCTCTCAATAAAGTGATTTTTGCTTGTGCACAGCGTGTTTACATGCGCCGACAGAATCCATGTCATACACGCCGACATTAAACTAACAGAACTTTAAATGTAACAGAATCTTAAATTGACAGAATTTAAACTTGACATGACTTAGATTTAACAACAGTTAAACTTAGCAGAACTTAGCCTTAACATCACCTAAACTTTACAAAACTGAAACTTAGCAGAACTTGAAATCAACATCACTTAAATTTAAGAAACTAAAGTCAGAGTTGAGAGTGTTCCTTTAAAAGTCCCAGATACAATAGAATTTAACTCATCTTGGCTCCATCGTTACAAAAAGGCTACCAAAAATCTGTCATACAACAGTTAAATATTAATGAATAATATGCAAACAAACAACTGATTTGTAACTGAAATAGCAGCAGGATGGATTTACTGGACAGATCACAAAGGTGTGGCAAGGACCTTGTGATTTTACATGATTTAGTTGTGAGAATAGCTCATGGTAATTATAAACATCATTGAAAATATGTACTGTCAGGACTTTCCTGATATAAGCACAATTTTGCAGGATCTCCCAATTTGCAGCTGTACCTAAAAAGAAGTGACAACATTATATGTCTGTCAGTACCTTTCTGGTATAAGTTTGCTACGGTTTTTTAAGATGTAGCTTCACTCAGAAAAATGACAACAGCATATATATTGGCAAATTGTACTTAAAACCTGTCTTTCACGATTGCTAGTACAACAGAATTGACCTTGGGATATTAAAGCTAATGAGATATATTCATGGCAAAATATTTGCAATAAAATCACTCTATTAAAACTGTGGGGCAAAAAGGCAAGCAAAGTGTTAAAACTGGCACAATTTTGCCTGCCTTTACTTGTGGAAAGTCATAAATAATTTTTGAGATAACAGTAATGAGGGAGTGAGGAAAGGAATATTCGATTGATGAGTGGTTAAATTCACCATGAGCCTCACTGAGTTAATTGTTTTAGAATTAAACTTTTAGATCAAAATCTTTAGAAGAGCAGTATACACCCTACATGACAAATTGTACCAATCATGCAATATATAAGTATTTCATTGAAGAATTTTGAACCTTGCTAAGCAGCCTCAAAGCAAGGAATTACGTAATTCCATTGGTATGCGGAGATAATCTCTCCAATAAACAATCCTGCTAGAAACTACTGCTTACGAAAAACACAGTTACTTTTAACAAAAGCCAAAAATGTTCCTGAGATGCAGTAGAATGCATTTTAAAACAAATTAAGTGTTTCCAGAAGCTTAAAATGAGACAGCAGGTCTCCTAACTGTGAAATGTAAACATACGGTCCTCTTGCAGGTTACTTTAGCTCTTCACTTCAAAGATGACACATACAGAAAGGTTTCTCAGCTGTCTCTGACACAAAAGTGATGTCTGTACTCTTCGGGTGTGTTTAAGTTGTTAACAAGCCATGAGTCAAAAAGGCACTTTTGAAAAAATATGCATGGATGGAGCTGCATAGCCCTGAACAGGCCCTCCGGCCCCCCCCCCCCACAGTGCAGGTGTCTGAGTCTTCCAAGTGGAGTGCGGGACGGGTGCCAGGGCTCACCTTCCCCCGCTGCTCTCTTCGACTTGGTGATACACAGTGAGAACACAGCAGTGGGGGGAGAAAGGGGGGGAAAGAAGTTGCTGCCGTTCCTGGGCGTTCTGCCAGGGCCGCGGACGGAGCCGCTGCAGCTGCCACCCGGGTTTTTCAGCTTCAATTTGCCTTAGCACCATTATTATTAACTTCCATACCATGCTAAGTCTCCTAGTTTCTGTTCCTCTCTCCCGACCCCATCTTAATAGTCTTTTCAAGACCTCCGGGTCATACTTAATTTCTCTCTCGGAGAGAATACACTGGAGGACCCTGAAGGTGTCCTGTTCTTCTTTTGACAGTCCCTTCCCCATCCTCCAGCCCCCGGTCACTCACCTCTTCGGGTGTTCCCGCTGCAGCGTGCTTTTTCCGGAGCTCTTTTCCCAGGAGCTTTCTTCAGCTCCTGGACTCCGATGGAGCCGTCCTCTGACTCCCCCCGCCGCGGTCCAGCCGCGGCAGACCCGACCAGGGCCTCCTGGCTTTTCACTCTGCAGAACCCCCCTTCAGAATCCCAAGGGTTGGAGGAAGAAGAAGAAGAAGAAGAAGGAGAGGAAGTARTAGTAGGAAAGGAGGGATTAGATCTAGAGGCAGGCCCTTCAACAAAGAAATCGAAGGGAGTGAGGCAAATCTAACAGGAAACCGAAGTTACTCGGTCCCTGACCTCATCAGAATTTCGAGACTTGCGAAAAGATTACAGCCACCAGCCAGGTGAGCGGATTTCTGCCTTGCTGCTTTGGTGCTGGGATAATGGGGCGGACAGTCAGCAGCTAGAAGGTCATGAAGCCCAATATCCAGGATCCCTTGCTAGAGATCGGTGTCCTGGGTTAACCATAAAAGGATGTATTCTATCACCACCCACATATTTTCCTCGATAAGCTGGATTGTTCACAGTTACACACCTGGTCCCTGAGGCTATGCTCATGTGAGGTAGGGTGGTACTCCTTATCTCAAGTGAGATAACCATTCCAGCCAACAGCAAGCACCACCCACCCTGAGTGGATTATCTCGGTTAATGGCCCATTACCGAACCAGATAAAACACCAGCCAATAGAATGTCAGAAACTGTTCACTCCCCAGAGAGGCCTCATGTGAGCTCATTGCCGAAGCAACCAATAGAACGTCAGGAAAATCCTTTTCCATTGTGGAAGTCCCCGCCCCTGGGGGAGGTACCAGCCAAGAAACACAACATAAAAGCAGGCTTTGAGATGGGAGAAATCACTCCATTCCTCTGGAGTGGACTTGACTGGTCTACCGGACTACCAGGACTGGACTACCAGACAATCGGAAATCCAGAGGACTCCGGACCACCATGACTGGACTCTTCACCACTGGATACTCAGTGGACAAGACCTGCTACAGGACCAGTGCCTAATTGGACTATACAGCTACCACCCTTGTCAACGGGGTATCAGGTTGTACCATGACTGTCGGTTTGTTTAGGCCGGTGTTTCTCTATTCCTGCATTTATTTTAACCTTTTTATTAAAATTGTAATTCTGACCTAAAATCTCTCAAGGTATTTTGTATGGGGTTAATTTCCCCTGCCGGTCACAGTCAAACCAGCACAATTGGGAAATTGAAAGAGGAATTGGAAAAGAAGGAGCAATTTGCAGCCTTTGGAAATGGCTTCTCTCAAGCATGAGGGCAAGATATCCATTTAAGTAAGCTCTTGCAAAATCCCCAGGGAAGTGGACCAATGCAGATGAAGGTATCCAGTACTTGAGAGAATTAGCAGTGCTGGAAGTTGTCTATAGTGATCTGAAAAATGACAGTGTCTCTAAAGATCCAGAGGATGTTCCTTGCACACTGGCCATGTGGAGGAAGGTGGTTCAAAGTGCCCCTGTATCATATTCCAGCAGCTTGGTAGCGCTGTCTTACCCACAAATAGCTATGTGGACTGTAGACATGGCATCCTCCTGGCTCCAAAATGTAGAAGAAACTCTGGGTACTTCTGCATCCCTATGAGCCAGTACCCCAGCTTTTAGGGGCAGCCCAAGAGACCGCTCCTCTCCTAGCCCAGTCAGAGGGAAGAGAAGCCTCAAGTGCAGGCCACGTAATGAACTCCGGTTGTTTCTGCATGAGCAGGGGGAGGACATGAGGAAGTGGGATGGTGAACCTATCTCTAACCTGGAAGCTCGTGTCCATGAACTGAAAGAGAAGAGAGCTGTTAAGAAGGGGCCACCCAAGAATACTGTCAGTGTAGTTGCCACAGACACACAAGAAGAAAATCAGTGATCTCCCAGATATAAAAGAACTAAAATCATTACCTACAACCCTGGTGAGGGAACCTCTGATCTGGCATCGCAAAGGTCACATAGTGAATACTCTGACCAGGAACAGGAATAGAAGGTCCCTGCCTTTGGCCAGGAGGAGGAAAGGGATGACAACATACTGGACTGTGTGGATTCGATGGCCTGGCACATCAAATGCACAGAAGTATAAAGCTTTAGTAGATACAGGTGCACAGTGTACACTGATGCCATCAAGGCACAAGAGTGCAGAATCCTGTAGAGGTAGCTGAACCTGCAACAGAGAGTGCTGCAGTGTTTGAGCCAGCCACAGAAGTGATCGAGCAACCTATTATTCCTTGTTCCCTTATAAGATTCAGTTCTAGTGTTCTCCCTTACTCAGCATCCCATGTATCCCTGTTCCCTTACTCCTCCCCTCGGTTACCCCTATTGGTTGAAGTTGTATTACCCTGCCTTCTCTCAGCCTCCTGACCCTCAACCCACTAGTCCATGGTTCTCTCCGCCCTCCCTCCTTAGTAATTGGTTGTGGTAGCTTCTCCCCGCCTTCTTCCCTCCCCTAAGCCATGGTGATTGGTTACAAGCCCCCCCGAGCGCACGAGTTTAAAAACCGAATACCTTCATTGTTTAGACCTCTTCGCCTCCTACTCCCTTCGCAGCTGGATTGGAATAAACTCCCTGGACTGTGGAACGTAGTGCGTTAAAAGCCTTCCTGCCTCTATTTCTTGACTTGTGGCTAGGCTACGCTGGGTGTGAGTATTTCTCAGTGCTAATAACTGCACAGGCGATATCTCTCGTTGGTTTGGTGAATTTGCACCCCCAGAACGGCTTCTTCTCAAAGGAGGTTTTGGGAAAAAACCACGAAGGGAATTTGCCTCAGGAGAAACAGCACCTTAAGCCATTAGAATCCATCTGGATCTCTGGAGTGACAGGAGGATGCCGGGAGTTGTCTGTATTAGAGGCTGAGGTGAGCTTAATAGGGGACAAATGGCAAAAGCACCCCACTGTGACTGGCCCAGAGGCCCCTTGTATCCTTGGCATTGACTACCTAAGAAGAGGGTACTTCAAGGACCCAAAAGGATATTGATGGGCTTTTGGTGTAGCTACAGTGAATACAGAGAAAATGAAATCATTATCCATCCTGCCTGGCCTCTCAGAAGATCCCTTCATTGTAGGATTGCTGCAGGTTGAAGACCAGCAAGTACCAATTGCGACCAGGACAGTGCACCAGTGGCAGTATCGCACCAACAGACTCTGTAACCCCTGTAATGGGTTAGCCTGGAGAAGACCCCAGACCCCCAAATTATATTCCTAAGAGAGTTTAAGAATGGCAAAACCAGGCTGCAAGTTAAAAAAATGGTAAAATAGTTTTATTCACTAACACTACTAAGAATAGAAAGAATAATAATAATAAAAATATTAAGACAATATACAAATACCATTCTCTTCCCAATATCTTCCCACTTCCCATCAACCGCAGGGGAGACAAACATGGGGTTTTTGATAGTTTTTTTATAAAAATGGAAAAGAGTTTCTTCTGTTGTAACTTAGATGATCGCAGCTCCTGCCCGGAACACTGCAGCGCAAGGTAAAAGCAATTCTCTCTCCCACAAACCACTCAGCAGTCTTTTATAACCACCAGCGTGGGGTCACAAGAAAGGTCCATGGGGTGAGTCTTTTTGAGGACGAGTAATCCCAGCCTAAAAGGTAAATAGTCCTCTTCTTCAACCTCTAAAAGCTTCTCACCATCTATACACTCTGGCGTGAATATTCTTTCCGTGGCTATGTCAGATACTTCATCCCCCCAATGTGCCATCAAAATGGATTACAGAGAAAAATACTTTGTTACGTTTAAAGCTCATCAAGGCTCGCAGAAGAAAGTCTCAGTTCTATATAAGGTGGATTTGTCCCCTTCTCTCTCTGACTCTGGCGCCCGTGTCAGGTCTTCCACATGCGCCGCAGCCATGTTGTTTCTCCCACACGATCATACCTTTTTGCTCTGACTTGGTAGAAGAAATCAGTATCTGCAAATTATGCCTGAGGACTTGGTCTTAAGAAGTCCTCGCCACATTCCCTGTGGCTAGCGGTCTCGGTGCAGTGATTGCCACGGCTTTCAGCTGCGTAGTGGTGATGACTCGTTCCCGGCAGCATGGCGACCAGCACAAGCCGCGCAATAAGTGGCAGCAGGGTCCCTCCAGGGTCCCAGAGCCGCTGGCGCGGTGCAGCCGTCACCCCATGAGTATTTCTCCTCCTGTCGCCTCTCAGAAAGCCAGCAGAGCCAGGCAATTCAGCCCCAGAGGGGCCAGAGCCCACCCCCAGGGCTGCAATCCCCTCCGCCCGGGAGCGGAGCCTCCTTAAGATGGATGAACTTCCCGCCTCACTTCCGCCTTCTTCCTCCTCAATATGCAAATTTCACTAGGCGAACACAACTGTTCATTGGTCCAAAACCTCATCCCATTACAACCCGTGACATCCCCATCCATGAACTAATTTGTCGACTGGAGAGCCAAGGAGTAATCAGCAGAACCTGCTCACCCTTCAACAGCCCCATATGGCCAGTGTGAAAGTCTTAATGGTGAATGGAGGCTGACAGTAGACTATGGGGGCCTGAATGAAGTCACATCACCTCTGAGTGCTGCCATATCAGACATGTCGGAACGTCAATATGAGTTGGAATCAAAAGCAGCCAAATGGTATGCCAGAACTGATATCGCTAATGCATTTTTCTCAATCCCTCTGGTGGCAGAGTGCAGGCCACAATTGGCTTTCACTTAGACGGGTGTCCAATACTCCTGGAACTGACTGCCCCAGGGGTGGAAACAGCCCCACCATCTGCCATGGACTGATCCAGACTGCACTGGAACAGGTTGGAGCTCCAGAACCCCTACAATATATTGATGATATCATTGTGTAGGGCAATACAGCAGAAGTAGCTTTTGAAAAAGGAAAAAAAATAATCAATCCAAATTCTTCTGAAAGCTGGTTGTCCTGGTTTGAAAGACAGGTGTCTGTCAAGGAAGGTGGGAACCTTCCTGGAACAGAAAGGATGACCCCCTCCCTCCAAATTATTATACCCTTGAAATTATGCGGCTTTCAGGAAAAGATACAGGAAAAGGAATAAGTTATTTACTTGGATATATATAATGAGGTAAACAAAAAGCAACAACAAAAAAACACAGAAAACCCAGTAACAGCCTTTTCTTGCCTGTTGAGGAATTTCCCCTTTGGTGTAGTTGTGACCACAACTGGCAGGGGGCGCTGGCAGTTCCTAGCAAGGTGATGGCTGCCATGACTCTCGCAGCCAGCAGGGAGCGCTGGTGGGCCCCAGTGAAGCAGGGCGGGTGCGATGGTTCCACTGCAGCTGCACGGGGCGCTGTGGTGTGAGTGCAGCGACCTCTCCACGTGGCAAATGGAGGCTTGGACATGAGGAAAGGAGGGGAGATGGCTTCCCTCATGCAGAAACCGCAGCAGATCGTAGTCTCAGAGCCCAACACACAGGGGTAGCTGCGGCAACACGTGGCAGGCAGGAACTCGGCAAGAGGTGGCCCCAGTCCCAGATCTCAGCACAGCAGCAGCTGCCGCAACACACAGCAGGGAAGAGGGCCGGCAGGAAGTGGCCCTGGTCCTGGATCTCAGCACAGGAGCAGCCGCGGCAGCAAGGAAAAGAAAATGCAGCGGGCGCCCGGAACCAGTGAGCCGAGCTACAGTGTAGCAGAGCAGCTGACTGCTCCCAGCAAAAACGCCAACTGTTCTCTGTTCCCAACCAGGCACAGACCAACCCACCCCCAGCTAAGAGACTGCTAAGTCACAATGTAGCAGTAGCCCCAGCTCGATACACTCACACACCTCTGCACACACGGTCCTGCTGCTCTGATCCTGAACCAGAAGAGAGAGCAATTCCCAGGTCCGCCCCCACCAGGATCCCGGGTTGGGCTCCTAAGCAAGCCGGGAAGGGGGAGAGAGAAGAAAGAGAAACAGTAACAATTTTTGGGCACAACCCGAATATGGGACAACAATCCTCAAGACACTGGTCTTGCCTGTTGCCTTCTGATAAGAAGACAAGGCGACCTGGTTCAAGAGGCTAGCACGGCAGCCCGGCCTACCCCGTGGCCACTCGGGCCATGGACGCACARACACCAATGTGGTGGATGGTCAAAATGGC
>JACAXG010000325.1:39124-64396 GCA_018881555.1 Amblyornis subalaris | reverse complement strand
CATCAATCACCTTACGGTGCCGCAGAATTTTAATAATCCTGTCATTTTGAACCATCACCTCTTGTTACAGGCTTCGGACGAGGCACAGCAGCCTCAGGCGAAGGTTCGGGTGCAGAACTTAGTCACCAAGCAGTGGGAAGGCCCCTATGACCTCATCACTTCGGAGCGCGGGTATGCTTGTGTATCCACAGATGCTGGGGCGCACTGGGTACCTGCGAAGTGTGTCTGTCCTGACCTGCGACCGCAGAGGCAAAATCCAGCCGACAGGCAAGGTGGAGACTGTGACCAAACTGAAAGTCATCAAGAGGATGGAACATCGAGTGATGACTCAGATGCAGACGATGTGGGTGATCACCTTGATGGTCCCTCCACAAGCAGAGACTTAGAGACTGAACATTGTTCATTTTTCTTTTTTCTTTTTCTTTTTTAATGGAAAAAGGGTGAGATGTGGCCCTGCATTTTGCAGTTTTTCAGATGTGCAGTGGTTTTAGTTCAGCGAAATAGTTTCTCACGCACTTTTGTATAAACACGGATTGTTGACCTAACCGGCAAAGATTGTTATGAATTCCTAACCTATATGATAGACAATTCTATTGACCAGTGGACAGCAGGAGGTGGCATTCCTATCCTCCAATCCACGGTGGTTTCTGAAAACATATAAATAAAGTTAGGGCAGAGGCCGGCTCTCACTCTTTCCTTCCTTTTGGCCTCTGCCTGTTGGTGAACCCTGACAGCTGTCTCCATGTGCTTATTCGAACCCGAGAACAACATATGGACTTTTGAAAGCAAGGTCAGGCTACACAAAAAGAGTACAGAGATGCTGTACAGCAATGTAGGGAGAAAATTTGTACAGCCAAAGCTCAATTGGAGTTGAAGCTGGCCAGTACATTGTGGTGGATAACTGACCTGGTTTTGGCTGGGATGGAGTTATTTCTTCTCAGTAGCTGGTGCAGTGCTGTAGTTTGGATTCAGCATGAGAATAACGCTGATAACACACTATGTTTTTGTTGTTGTTGAGTAGTTCTTACCCTGAGTCAAGGGCCTTTCAGTGTCTCGTGCTCTGTGTTATGGGTTTGAAAAAAAATGAAAATTTGTTTCCTTTCCCCCGGGTAGCAGGGAGGCTGTGTAGGTGGGGAGGGGCTGGCTGGAAACTGATGGGCAATACTTAAGAACAAAGAAAGTTATCTGTCCAACCGCATTCTGCACTGATCACCCAGAATGGATGATACTTAAGGACAAAAGGGATCGCTTGCCCAGCCCAGAGGCCAGGACAATTTCCCCAGTTAAAGAAAACAAAGACCTGGGAATATTGGCAAGAGGGTTGTTTCCCCAGAGGCTGGAGCTCATCATCACGAGAGATGAAGGGGGACTGCCTGAGACTTTGGTGAGAGGTGGGTGGAGACCGGGCTCGCCTCTCTCTTCTCCGCTTGGCGTTCAGGGAGGACGGTTGTGTCTGCATTGAGTGCTGGTTTTGCTCCGGGAACACCGCTACACTGCGACGTCTCCTCCCGCTAGATCCAGAGCACGGATACACTATGACATCTCCGCGAGGGTCCCACCATGGCACAGGGTACAGAGTTACGCTGTAACCAGTCGCCGCCCGGAGCTGCTTGCCTCTGCCGTCTCTGCCCCCAGCCTGGGTTGCTGCTCTTGTCTCTGCTGTTCCTGCCTTCTGCTGGCCCCTCAGTGGGTGATACCAAGGTCCATCGCTCCCCAGTCAACCCTGCCTGCCTGTGCTGCTTGCTGCCCGCTGCTGAGGTTGGTGCTGAGCCAGGCTGCTGCCCCGTGGGTTCACACCGGGAGCGATCTCCCTTGTCCCTCTCCCGCTGGCCGGAGCCTTCATTGCTGCGTGGCGAGGTCTCCGCGCTTGCACCACAGTGCCCCCTGCAGCCACGGGGGAGTCACTGCAGCCTCTCTGCGCCAATGGAGAACTGCCCAAGGACAGACAAAGGACTGTTAAGGGGTTTGTCTGTTCTCTTATTGTTGCTGTGTATCTGTCTTGTTACATATATATAGATATAGATATATAACCCTAGTAAAGAACTGTTATTCTTTTTACCACCTCTTTGCCCGAGAGCCCCTTGATTTCAAAGGTATAGTAATTCGGAGGAGGGAGGGGGGTCATCCTCTATCCAAGGAAGGTTTCCCACCTTCCTTGACAGACACCTGTCCTTCAAACCAGGACACTCTGCCAGTGAAGAGATGCACAAGAGGCTGAGAGGAAACATGGCTGGGACAGCTGATCTGAACTGGCCAAAGGGATATTCCATACCCTAGAACATCATGTTCAGTATATAAACTGGGGGGAGTTGACTGGGAGCCACTGATTGTTGTCAGGGATGGGCATCTGTCAGTGGGTGGTGAGCAATTGTATTGAGCATCACTTCTTTCTCTTGGGTTTTATTTCTCTCTTTTTCATTACAATTCATTATTATTGTTATTATTATTATTTTATTTTGTTTCAATTATTGAACAGTTCTTATCAACCCACAAGGTTTACAGTTTTTTTTCTGATCCTCCTCCCCATCAGGGGATGGGGAGCGAGTGAGCGAGCAGCTGCATGGTACTTAGTTGCCAGGTGGGGTTAAACCACAACAATAAAAAACAAAGGCTTTTTAAAAGTAGTTAACAGCAAAAGGAGGACTAAATAAAACACTGATCCATTACTCAGTGAGGTTGATCACCTCGCAAATAGAGATGAAAATAAAGCAGAGACATTTAAAGCTGTCTTCACCTCTGTCTTCAACACCAGTGGTGGGCTCTGGGACCTCTGGAGCCCTGAGTTGGAGAACTGTGACTAGGGGTGTGATAAGTTTCCAGTCAACTTTGAACTTGTGTGGGATTTGCTGCTACAATTGAATTAATGTATGTCTACAGGGCCCAATTGGAATCATCCCAGGGTACTGAAAGAGTTGGCCAATGTCAGTTGTGAGAAGTCTCTCAGTTATTTATCAACAGTCTTGGGAATCTTGTGAGGTCCCAGTTGACTGGAAGCTAGCAAATGTCATTCCAGTTTTCAAGAAGGGCAAGAAAGAAGACCCTGTGTCCTGGGTAACCCAAAATGTTATTGTAGTCCATATCTATCTGTGTCAAAATTGTTACTGTCTCTTTAAGACCCAGCAGTGCAACCGGAAACGGAACCACAGGGATGACAAAGGGATTTTTGCTTTTGTACTTTTTGTATATTAGTGACCCTGTGGCCTTGTAGCCTTTTACTCCATATTCTTAGCTAGCAGTTACCCTACCCTGTAGACAAAACAAGATTCCTGAATCACCTTATCACCCCTAGTGTTCTGGGACCAGGGACATTTCTCTGTCTCATGTCTCCTAAAAGTATAAACAACAGCAGAGCTAGAAGTTTAAGGGGGGCTCCAGTAGGAGGCTGAACCAAAGGGGAATTACCTCATTAAGTGTATTTCTAATTGGGAGATTTTGGTCAATTATGTTAATTTGTTAAACTTATAAAAGGGTCAGAGTCCATTGGGGGGTAGGTAAGGTAACGTTAGGGTAGGGTACGATATGGTATGGGACGGAGACTATGGTGATCGTTGTATGGCGCACATTTTGTACCCTTGGAGGACCTCCAAATAAAGGTACCCACTTTCCTTATCCTCTTAACATCGTCCAGCTTCTGATTTTAGGTAGAAAAAGGCAACAGTTACTTAGAGACCCAGATGGGACGAGAAACCCCCAAGAACTTCTCCCGGATTGAGTAATATCCTGCTACAACTCTCTTTGCCAGCATTTCTACGAGGGCTCTCAGTGGTGATCCAAGAACACGGGGGTTCCCAGAATCCAACACAGAAGCAAGAGGTAACTGAACAGCCAGAAAAGCGGTATTTTGTTGCTGGCATTTGGGTTTTGGTGTAGAGAGATCTCTTGTGATTTGTTAGGTATGTGCAAGGGGCCAGGGGGGCCCCGCAGCGGGTTTGTGTTCATTCTTTTGTTTGTTTGTGGTTTCCCCACTTCCCACATCCTGGCAGTGAGACGCATTCCCTGGCCATATTGGATTGGAAGGTGGGGAGGGGACGCTCTCCCAAACTCACCCTTAGCACTGTAGTGGCAGGTCTTGGCCTGCAACCAGCAGTGGCGTGTGGTGCTAAGAGCCAGCCTGCGAATCCTAAGGTTGAGAGTTCGAGACTGGTGGAGAACTTTTCGTGCGCTGTGTGCTTGCCTCTCTCTCTACCCTTTTAGCCTGTAGATCCCAGCGCAGGTCGCTGGTTTTACATTCTCGGTTTGATTCTTGCTTTGCTATCGGGTTTGTCTTTTTCTCCGTGGCTTTAGTTTATAAAATGGGAAACAGGGAATGCCTATTCTCGGGTGAGGAGATAGAAATACCCAAGGGTTCCCCGTTAGATTTGGCACTACAACACTGGCAAACTCTGACAGGCAAAAGGACACCCCTTATAAAAGCAGAATTAATTAGGCTATCAGCATGGGTGGGGCCTTTACACAAGTTAAATGAAGGAGAGATCTGGCCGCAATTCGGCACTTTAAAGGGTAAATTGACCTCAAAGTTAATGTCCTGACTCCGTCAGGAACACTGGTGGGACGAACTTAAATTTGCAGAACTTTTTATGTTTCTTTCCAACAGTCCGAGTTTGCAAAACCCAAAAAAACAGTTTGTAACGCTTTTAAGAGGGAAAGGAAGGAAAGATGAAAAGAAAGAGCCACCCACTAACAGTATTAAAGAGTTAGAGATGACAAACATAGGCAGACCAGGGGGGCAGGAAGCCCAGCCGCTGCTGGCCCCCCCCCCCCTCCGCTGCCTCCCATGGAGCCGGCAGGGCATGGGGCGGCCCCTCCTCTGTTGGAGTCGGCGGCACAGACCAGGGTGGCCCCTCCCCCAGTGGGGTCAGCCGGGCGAGCTGGGGTGGCTTACCCTCCCCTGCCGGAGTCACCCCCTGCCTCTGCTATGTCGGCGGAAGGGGGGACTGGGGCTGCATCCTGGTGCCCGACTGCATTCCCCTTGGGGGTGGGATCAGAGGGGGGGGAACCTCCTATGGAACGACCCCGGCAGGAGAGGCTGCAGCCGATGGCACCGCCTCTGGAGGCGATGGCTTCACCCACAGAGGCAGGGAGTGCGGCTGTGCCTTTCCATCCAAACAGTGCATACTCCAATTTCCATGGAAACTACGTGTGTTCCAGTTTTCACAGAAACTGCGTTCCCCTATGCCAGGCCGGCGCTTGCGTGCGGCTGAGCCTACAGCCCACTGCCTGCGCACATGCTGAGCTGGGGTCAGGGCCCGGCCCTGCCCGGCCCCGCTGCAAGGCTGAAGCTGGGGCTGGAAGGGGGCCTAACGACCCCCACCCAGCTGATGCAACCCCCAGTACCAGCAGAACAGAGGCAGTTAAAAGTGAACCAGGAGCTACACCAGTAATGCAAAAACAATGTCCTTTAAAATTAGAAAGGCGTAGGGGATTGGCACATATAATTGAAAAGTTCCTTAAATTTGGGTTATTAGTGGAATGTGAATCTAGATAAAACACACCCATCCTTCCAGTAAAGAAGGCTGATGGTAAAAGTTATCAATTAGTGAAATATTTAAGAGCAATTAACAAATTAACAGAGGACATAGACCCAGTTGTAGCAAACCCCTACACTCTCTTGACCGCATCGACAGATGAATTAGGGTGGTTCACTGTCTTAGACCTTAAGGATGCCTTTTTCTGCATTCTTGTCCATAAAAGTCTAGAGCTTTTTGCTTTTGAGTGGGAAAATCCTGAGACAGGGAGGAAACTCCAGGGTTTTAAGAATAGCCCAAAAATATTTGGAAACCAGCTAGCAAAGGAAGTGGAAGATTGGAGACAACAAGAATCAGAAGGGGTTATTCTTCATTATGTTGATAATATATTGATTGCAGCTAAAACAAGAGATAACTGCATCCAACCCACTATGAGCTTGTGTAAACTTTTTGGGACTAAGTGGATACTGGGTGTCAAAAGAAACGGCACAGGTTGCCAAAGAAGCAGTAGTTTATTTGGGGGTTGAGATATTCTGTGGACATCGACAACTCAGCAGAGAATGGAAGGAAGTCATCTGTTACCTTCCAGACCCCCACACTGTGAGAAAGATGCAAGCTTTCCTGGGAATGGTAGGTTGGTGTGGCTTATGAATACCAAATTATGGACTCCTGGTAAAACTCCTCCTCCTCAGCCTCCACAGAGAAAAATTCTCAGGGTGACAGGGAAGAAGAAGCTTCAGAAACATCCCAATAATTAAAAAAAAAGCATTCCTATTAAAACTTAATATGCCTCCATGCTACAATGGAAATGAGGAAACAAGGTTGTCTCCTGGTTTGAAGGACAGGTGTCTGTCAAGGAAGGTGGGAAGCATTCCTTGAATAGGGAATGACCCCCCTCCCTCCTCTGAATTATTATACCTTTGAAATTACGGGGGTCTTAGGCAAAGATGTGGTAAAAAGAATAACAGTTCTTTACTAAAGTTATATATATATATAACAAGACAGTTAAACGGCAACAATAAGAGAACAGACAAACCCCTTAACTGTCCCTTGTCTGTAGTTGGGAGATTCTCTGTTGGAGCAGAGAGGCTGCAGTGACTCCCCATGGCTGCAGGGGGCGCTGTGGCGCGAGCGTGACGACCCTCACGTGGCAATGGCGGCTCCGGCGAATGGGAAAGAGGGGGGGTCGCTCCAAGTGTGAACTCCCGGGGCTGCAGCCCATCTGCACCAACCTCAGCAGCGGGCAGCAAGCAGCGCAGGAAGGCAGGGTTGACTGGGGAGCGATGGACCTCAGTATCACCCACCGGCAGACCAGCAGAAGGCAGAAACAGCAGAGACGAGCAGCTCCGGGCAGCGATTGGTTGCAGCGTAACTCTGTACCCTGTGCCATGGCGGGATCCTCGCGGAGATGTCACAGTTGTCCTGGTTTGAAGGACAGGTGTCTGTCAAGGAAGGTGGGAAACCTCCCTTGAGTAAAGGATGACCTCCCTCCCTCCTCCAAATTACTGTACCTTTGAAATTACGGGGCTCTCAGGCAAAGATGTGGTAAAAAGAATAACAGTTCTTTACTAGGGTTATATAACTATATATATATATAAAAATAAGACAGTTAAACGGCAACTATAAGAGAAAAGACAAACCCCTTATCAGTTCCTTGTGTGTTGTTGGGAAAATCTTCCATTGGGGCAGAGAGGCTGCGGTGACACCCCTGCGACTGCAGGGGGCACTGTGGCATGAACACGACGACCCTCACGTGGCAATGGCGGCTCCAGCGAACGGGAAGGGGGGGTCGCCCCTGGTGCGAACCCACGGACAGCAGCCTGGCTCCACCAACCTCGGCAGCGGGCAGCGAGCAGYGCAGGCAGGCAGGGTTGACTGGGGAGCGATGGACCTCGGTATCACCCACCGGCAGATGAGCAGAAGGCCGGAAACAGCAGAGACGAGCAGCTCCGGGTGGAGGTTGGTCACAGCGTAAATCTGAACCCTGTGCCGCCGCGGGACCCTCGGAGATGTCACAGTGTATCCGTGCTCTGGAGCAAGCCGGCGGAGGCGTCGCAGTGTAGCAGTGTTCCCGGAGCAAAACCGGCACTCGCTGCAGACACGACCGCCCTCCTCGAACGCAGAGTGGAGAGTGAGGCAAGCCCCGGTCTCCACCCACCTCTTGCCCAAGTCTCTGGCAGTTCTCTCGAGATGCTCCAGCCTCTGGGGAAACATCCCCCTTGTCAGTATTTCCAAGTCTTTGGTTTTCTTTAATTGAGGGAATTGTCCTGGCTTCTGGGCTGGGCAAGTGGTCCCTTTTGTCYTTAARTAYCGTCCATTCYGTGTCATTAVCRTGGAATGSRGCTGRACAGATAACTCCCTTTTGTTCTTAAGTATCGCCCATCAATTCCCAGCCAGCCCCTCCCCACCTACACAGCCTCCCTGGTACCCCAGGGGAAAGGAAACAAATTTTCATTTCTTTTTTCTAACCCATAACATTGTCCACCCCGAAAATTGTTTCCCTTTCCTCCCACACTAACATCCCGCATCAGACTTAAACTTTTAAACTATATACATACATGCATTACCCTAACTATATACATATATACATACAGATGTGGGTAGAGGTACAGCATTGTGGACAATTCAACTTAAAGTAAGGTCCCCTTGAGGTATACATCTGGTTTCTCCATCTTTCTGCATCACCCACCCAGTGCAACCAGGTCCCTGAGCAAAAACAACTCCACGGATGGGTTTGTCTTTGCTCGAGGCAGAATTGACCCAAACAGTCTTTCCCAACATACCCCTCATATGCACCACTGGAACCTTATCTCTATCTACTGCATGGAGGTGTTCGGATTGGGCAGGGCCAGCTCGGTTAGTGGACCCTTGGGTGTTGACCAACCATGTAGCCTTCGCTAAATGCAGCTCCCAATTTCTGAAAGTCCCCCTACCCAGTGCTTTTAAGGTGGTTTTTAGTAGTCCGTTGCACCGCTCAACTTTTCCGGCAGCTGGTGCATGGTAAAGGAATATGGTACACTCACTCAATACTATGTTCTCTAGCCCAGGTGTTAATAAGGCTGTTTTTGAAATGAGTCCCATTGTCAGACTCAATCCTCTCAGGGGTACCATGCCTCCACAGGACTTGCTTTTCCAGTCCCAGGATGGTATTCCGGGCAGTAGCGTGAGGCACAGGGTAGGTCTCCAACCATCCAGTGGTTGCTTCCACCATTGTGAGTACATAGTGCTTGCCTTGGCGGGTTTGCGGCAGCGTGATGTAATCAACCTGCCAGGCCTCCCCATACTTATACTTGGACCACCTTCCCCTGTACTATAGGAGTTTCACCTGCTTGGCCTGCTTGATCGCAGCACACGTCTCACAATCGTGGATGACCTGGAAGATACTGTCCATGGTCAAATCCACCCCTCGGTCTCGTGCCCACTTATAGGTGGCATCTCTGCCTTGATGACCTGAGGCATCATGGGCCCATCGAGCTAGGAACAACTCCCCTCTGTGTTGCCAATCCAAATCAATCTGTGACACTTCAATTTTGGCAGCCTGATCTACTTGGTCATTGTTGCGGTGTTCCTCATTAGCTCGACTCTTAGGCACATGGGCATCCACATGGCGGACTTTCACAGTCAGTTTCTCTGCCCGAGTGGCAATGTCTTGCCATTCCCCAGCAGCCCAGATTGGTTTCCCTCTGTGCAGCCAATTGGCCTTTTTCCACCTTTCTAGCCACCCTCACAGAGCATTGGCTACCATCCACGAGTCAGTGTAGAGGTAGAGTTTTGGCTATTTCTCTCTTTTAGCAATGTCCAAGGCCAACTGGACTGCTTTGAGCTCTGCAAAATGACTCGATCCACCTTCCCCTTCTGTAGCTTCTGCAACTTGTCGTGTGGGGCTCCATACAGCTGCTTTCCATTTGCGGTTCGCCCCCACAATGCGACAAGATCCATCTGTGAAAAGAGCGTATCGGGTTTCCTCTGGTGGCAGCTGGTTGTATGGTGGGGCTTCTTCAGCACGTGTCACTTGTTCCTCTTCGTCTGCCAGATCAAAGTTCTCTCCCTCAGGCTAATTTGTGATTACTTCCAAGATCTCAGGGCGATTTGGGTTTCCAATACGGGCGCGCTGTGTGATTAGGGCAATCCACTTACTCCATGTGGCATCGGTGGCGTGGTGAGTAGAGGGAACCTTTCCCTTGAATATCCACTCCAGCACTGGTAGCTGGGGTGCCAGGAGAAGTTGTGCCTCTGTGCCAATCACTTCTGAGGCAGCCTGAACTCCCTCATAGGCAGCCAGGATTTCTTTCTCTGTCGGGGTGTAGTTGGCTTCGGACCCTCTGTAACTCCGACTCCAGAATCCCAGTGGTCGGCCCCGAGTCTCACCAGGCACCTTCTGCCAAAGGCTCCAGGAGAGACCATTGTTCTCGGCTGCAGAGTATAGTACATTCTTTACCTCTGGCCCTGTCCTGACTGGGCCAAGGGCTACCCCATGAGCAATCTCTTGTTTGATCTGGATGAAGGCCTGTTGCTGTTCAGGGCCCCAGTGGAAATTGTTCTTCTTGTGGGTCACCAGGTAAAGAGGGTTCACAATCTGGCTGTACTCAGGAATGTGTATTCTCCAGAAGCCTATGGCACTGAGAAAAGCCTGTGTTTCTTTCTTGGTGGTCGGCGGAGAAATCGCTGCGATTTTATTGATGACTTCAGTGGGAATCTGACGCCGTCCATCTTGCCACTTCACTCCCAGAAACTGGATCTCTCGGGCAGGTCCCTTGACTTTACTCTTGATTGCAAAGCCGGCTTGGAGGAGAATCTGGATAATCTTTTCCCCTTTCTCAAACACCTCTGCTGCCGTGTTCCCCCACACAATGATGTCATCAATGTACTGCAAATGTTCTGGAGCTTCACCCTTTTCCAGTGCGGCCTGGATCAGCCCATGGCAGATGGTGGGGCTGTTCTTCCACTCCTGGGGAAGTCGGTTCCAAGTGTACTGCACGCCCCTCCAGGTGAAAGCAAACTGAGGCTTGCACTCTGCTGCCAGAGGAATGGAGAAGAATGCATTGGCAATGTCAATAGTGGCGTACCACTTCGCTGCCTTGGACTCCAGTTCATACTGGAGCTCCAACACGTCCGGCACAGCAGCGCTCAATGGTGGAGTCACTTCATTCAAGGCACAATAGTCCACTGTCAGTCTCCATTCCCTATCAGATTTGCGCACAGGCCAGATGGGACTGTTGAAGGGTGAGTGGGCTTTGCTGACTACCCCTTGGCTTTCCAGCTCGCAGATCATCTTGTGAATGGGGATCACGGCATCTCGATTTGTCCGATACTGCCGGTGATGCACCGTCGAAGTGGCAATTGGGATTCGTCGTTCCTCTACCTTCAGGAGTCCGACTGCAGACGGATTTTCTGACAATCCAGGCAAGGTGTTCAATTGCCTGATGCCCTCTGTCTCCACAGCAGCTATTCCAAAAGCCCACTTGAGTCCTTTTGGGTCTTTGAAATAACCACTCCGGAGAAAATCTATGCCGAAAATACTCGGGGCTTCTGGACCAGTCACAATGGGATGTTTCTTCCAGTCTTTCCCTGTCAAGCTCACTTCAGCTTCTAGCAAAGTCAACTCCTGCAATCCCCCTGTCACCCCAGCAATAGAAACAGGCTCTGCTCCGACATGTCCCGGTGGCATTAAAGTACATTGAGCACCAGTGTCAACCAAAGCTTCATATTTTTGTGGCTCTGATGTTCCAGGCCATCGGATCCACACAGTCCAAAAGACCCGGTTCTCCCTGGCCTCTACCTGGCTAGAGGCAGGGCCCCTCTAACACTGGTCTGGCGAATACATATGGGAGGTACCTTCCAGTGGGTCAGACTTGTCCACGGGAAATTGGCACTGCACTCACTCTCATTGACTTCCCCTTTTCTTTCTCCTTCAACTCTTGTACTCGGGCTGCTAGGACGCAGGTAGGTTTCCTGTCCCACCGTCTCATGTCTTCTCCATGGTCAAGTAGGAAGTACCACAATTCAGTCCGTGGGGCGTATCCACTCTCTCTGGCTGGGGGGCGCGTGGCTCTGACGTCGGGGGCTCTGCGTCGCACCGATGCCACATAGGGACTGCTCTCCCTCCTCTCCATCCTCATCTCCTCCTTTATCTCCTCTTTGTGACTGCTTGCTATAGCAGAAACCTGAGCCTTTATCATGCCGTGAACCATGCTCTCATAGTTCCTGAGTTTGTTGGCTACTGAGCCCACAGTCTCTCGGTTGTCCTCAACATTTATTGTTGCCAGGAAACTGGAGTATTCGGATGGCCCGAGGTGTTCGAGGCTCCACAACATCTGCAGTGTGCATCTGACCTTGTCAGGGTCATTACCATGTTGTCCATCCCTTCCAAAGAGTATCTCCAATACTGCCAGTTCTCTCATGCGTTGGATCCCATCCTCAGTGGTCTTCCAGGGCATTCTGTGATGGTGCTCCTGCAGTCTTTCTCTGTGGACAAACCTCTCCTTTACACTTGTTATGAGTCGCTCCCAGAGAGGAAGAGGCCCTGGCTCCCTCATGAACACCTGGTCAATGCCTGCATCCTTGGTCAGGGATCTCAAGTACCTAGCTTCACCACTATCTAGTTGGATACCTGGGCCCATAAGGTCCCAAACTCGAGTCAACCAAGTTGAAAATTCCTCGTGGCCCTGTTTCACAATGTCATTATGCAGATTGCGGAGACTGTCATGCGACAGGGACTCTGTGATGATCTCAGGCTCTGGCCCCTCCACAGGTTGTGAGGGCCCTGGTACCTCATCATCACTGACTGGGCGTATCGATTTGGTTTTATATTTTCTCCTCTGCACAGGGGCAACTGCCACTGGTTGTGGCTGCCATTGTGGTGCAGCTGGAACTTGGGCGGTTGTAACATCTCTTAGTTCCACTGCTGTGTCACTGGGCTTGTCCTCCTTAGGGCAAGGGGAGGGGTTCCAAACAGTTGGGGACAAAAGTTCTTTTAACACTCGGACTATCTCCTCCACCATGTCTGTCAAATCTGAGTGACTTGTCTGTACTGTGGGCTGTTGGGCAGTGCCCCCAGCCCCTGGGACATGCCCCTGGGCAGCAGCCTTAGTATCTGTGGTAGATGTCAGAGTGGTTACCCAAGGCAATCTCACTTTATCTCTAAATGCTAAATGGAATAGGCCTACCAGCAACACTAGCCATTGTATGATATCGTTAGCATCTAGAGAAGCATTGACCCTTTCAAAAATTGTTGGGATAGGCCCAAAAATGTCAGTGAAGAATTGGGAGAAAACTTCCTCCTCTGTTGCTTCTTTCAAATGGGTACCATTATTAAAGGACCCCAAAAGATGTGAGGCTAGCGCATGACATTTATGCAGCCATGCACCCGCATTCCAGAGGAGATTTGCAATCTTTGAATCCTTCACCTTATTGAGGCATTCCACAAACAGGGTAACAGCCACAGTGGTCTTAGTCACGGGACCCATGTGTAGAAGAGGAGCTGCAAATGGGAGAGACGTAGCCACAATCATTTGCCAACAGAACCGAAGCAAGCTCCACCACATGGTGATGTGTAGTGTGATTTTATATCTAACACACAAATTGGGTTACCTAGAAACTGTTATTCCTTTTCCTCAATGCCCTCGAGCCCCACATTGGGTGCCAAGAACTGTCCTGGTTTGAAGGACAGGTGTCTGTCAAGGAAGGTGAGAAACCTCCCTTGAGTAAAGGATGACTTCCCTCCCTCCTCCAAATTACTGTACCTTTGAAATTATGGGGCTCTCAGGCAAAGATGTGGTAAAAAGAATAACAGTTCTTTACTAGGGTTATATAACTATATATATATATAAATAAGACAGTTAAACGGCAACTATAAGAGAAAAGACAAACCCCTTATCAGTTCCTTGTGTGTTGTTGGGAAAATCTTCCGTTGGGGCAGAGAGGCTGCGGTGACTCCCCCGCGACTGCAGGGGGCGCTGTGGCGCGAGCGTGATGACCCTCACGTGGCAATGGCAGCTCCAGCGAACGGGAAGGGGGGGTCGCCCCTGGTGCGAACCCACGGACAGCAGCCTGGCTCCACCAACCTCGGCAGCGGGCAGTGAGCAGTGCAGGCAGGCAGGGTTGACTGGGGAGCGATGGACCTCGGTGTCACCCACCGGCAGATGAGCAGAAGGCCGGAAACAGCAGAGACGAGCAGCTCCGGGTGGAGGTTGGTTACAGCGTAACTCTGAACCCTGTGCCGCCGCGGGAGCCTCAGAGATGTCACAGTGTATCCATGCTCTGGAGCCAGCCGGTGGAGGCGTCGCAGTGTAGCAGTGTTCCCGGAGCGAAACCGGCACTCACTGCAGACACGACCGCCCTCCTCGAATGCCAAGCCGAGAGTGAGGCAAGCCCCGGTCTCCACCCACCTCTTGCCCAAGTCTCTGGCAGTTCTCTTGAGATGCTCCAGCCTCTGGGGAAACATCCCCCTTATCAGTATTTCCAAGTCTTTGGTTTTCTTTAATTGAGGGAATTGTCCTGGCCTCTGGGCTGGGAGAGTGATCCCTTTTGTCCTTAAGTAATCGTCCATTTTGGGTGATTACCCTGGAATGCGGTTGGACAGGTAACTCCCTTTTGTTCTTATGTATCACACATCAATTCCCGGCCAGCCCCTCCCCACCTACACAGCCTCCCTGGTACCTGAGAAAAAGGAAACAAATTTTCATTTTTTCTAACCCATAACAGGTTGTCTGAACAATGACGAAAAAGTGCTCTTGCTAGAATATTTGGCATAAACTTTGTCCTGGTTTGAAAGACAGGTGTCTCTCAAGGAAGGTGGGAAACCTTCCTTGGATAGAGGATGACCCCCGTCCCTCCTCTGAAGTACTATACCTTTGAAATTAAGGGGCTCTCAGGCAAAGAGGTGGTAAAAAGTATAACAGTTCTTTACTAGGGTTATATATCTATATATATATAACAAGACAGTTAAATGGCAACAATAAGAGGACAGATAAACCCAGTAACAGTCCTTTGTCTGTTGTTGGGCGATTCTTTGTTGGGGCAGAGCGGCTGCAGTGACTCCCCTGCGGCTGCAGGGGGCGCTGTGGCATGAGCGTGGCGATCTCGCCATGTGGGAATGGTGGCTCTGGTGAGAGGGAAAGGGGGAGGGGAGATCGCTCCCGATGCGAACTCAAGGGGCAGCAGCCTTGCTCAGCACCAACCTCAGCAGTGGGCAGCAAGCAGCACAGGCAGGCCGGGTTGACTGGGGAGCGATGGACCTTGGTATCACTCACCGAGGTGCCAGCAGAAGGCAGGAACAGTGGAGACGAGCAGACCCCGGTGCCAACCCATGTGGAGCAGAAACCCAGGCTGGTGACAGGGACGGCAGAGGCGAGCAGCTCCGGGTGGCGACAGTTCCAGAGTAACTCTGTACCCTGTTGTCAAGGGTTAACCATGAGGCAGGCTCCAAGTCCCCATGCTATATTCTTCAGAGGAGAGGAGACAGCAAAAACAGGCTGCAAGCTTGAAAAAATGTTTAAATAATTTATTTACTAACTCTACTAAGAATAGAAAGAATTAAAAAAAATAATAAAAATATTAAGGCATAATGTACAAATATCATTCTCCTCCCAATACATTCCAATCTTTCTCACTGATCACGTAAAGGACATAAACATGAGATTCTGATCTTATGATTAAGAGGTTTTTCTGCCACTTTATGGGATAAAGAGTTTGTTCTGTAGTGTAGTGGTATCCATCCCACGGAAGATAGCCCCCTACAGAGTGTCTTCGGCATAGTTCCAAACCTTTGGGGAAACACCACAGCTCGCCCTGGTTTTTGCAGTGGTGTATCCTCTCTCCCACAATACTCTCGGCAGTTTGTGGGTCACAAGAAAAGCCTAATGGGGTTAAACATTTTAAGAATAAGTCATCCCAGCCTAAAGGCACTCAGTAGCACTGTCCCCTGCTTTACTCATAATCTCCAAAGGCTGCAAATTTCATCTGCTCACAACATAAAAATGTTCTTATCTTCGGCTGATGAATTTCAAATCCCCCCATGTCTTGTATTGTGATTACAGAGAAATTCAGTTTGGCATTATTCCAGATCACACAGCACAGCTCACAGAAAAAAGTGAATCCCAATGCTTTTAAAGATAGCTTCTCCTCTGGCACTTCCTGCCACTTCTGTCTTCTCTTCTGTTAGGCTGCTGGTTGCCATATCAGTCGTTCACGTAATTTGCTTTCCTTACTCTCTGGCTTAGAGAAGAGGTTAATATTTGCAGAAAATGCCTACAAAAGTATTTATTACAGTTTACGTGCTCCCATAAGATAATGTAGCTGTATGAGGCTTGCTTCCCAGGCCCAAGGCTTTTTCCCCCTTTAAATCATATGGCTACGTCTCTGGTCTGTATCAGCAAAGCAGCTTCTCCCCCCATCAAACTGCATTTCTACGCTGGCAGCTATCCAACTTTGCAACAGTCTCATTAGCTACTCCTCAATTAACTGCAATTCTCCTTATCTGCAACAGCCAGGTCCCTCTTTGATCTCACCCATCTACCTCCAAAACGGGTGCTTTTTCTCTGGCAAATCTCGGCTCTCTGCATAGCTTGGCTCGGCTTCACTGCTTCTCTGTTTGGCCTTGGTCCAGATGGCAATAGACCAGCTCCTCTCGCGTCCGAATGGCGTGGGACCGGTGGGGGGTGAGGCTGGGGCCCCCGATGGCCCCCCCTCCGGGCCGTGGGCCCCTGGCCCAGGGGTGGGGGAGAGGCCACTGCTGCTCGGCAGCAGGGAGCAAGGGAGCAAGTGATATTACTTCCTGGGTGGTTTTCTACAACATTCCTTCCACAGAGACATCACATGAACACCAAGTGGTCTATACAGCTTTCCTTCACCTGTTCCAACCAACCAGATTTGTCTCACACTGGGTCAAGCCATGATACCTGCGCCGCAGTGGGACCCTCACAGAGATGTCACAGTGTATTTGTGCTCTGGAGCGAGCGGGTGGAGAGGTCGCAGTGTAGCAGTTTTCCCGGAGCAGAACCGGCACTCCGATGCAGACACGACCATCCTCACCTGTAGCTATGGTGCAGTCCGGGCCCTGTGAGGGGGCTCGGAATGGGTGAACTTTCCCTTGCAGGACTCTGTCCCTGAAGGCGGAGCAAAGGAGGAATCAGCAGCATAGCTACATGCGTTTACTTTATGCTTTCTCCTCATCATAGAACCTTAAGCTTTGTAACAGGTTAGCTTGATTTGAAATTCCCTCTAACTATATTGTGATTAGCCCGTTTAAATTTGTTCCTCCTCTGAGATGTTTCATTGGTTTTCTCTCATGTATCTGTATACTCTGATTGGTTACACTCTGTTATCCCTACCCCTTAAAGCAGCAGAGACAGAGCGGGTAGGGGTCTCTCTGCTAACTTCCCTTCAAGCTTTGTTCGCCCTGCCTCGTCGGCAGAGAAAATAAAACTTGGAATATAGTTGCAGAAGTCCAATTCTTTCGTCCTCTTGCCTTCGCTGCTGCCTTAACAAAGCTGCCTGTTGTGAAAGTTGTCAGACTGCTTCTGTGCACTGAGAACCCAGGAGGTCACRAGCCCAGCTGAATCCAGGCAAGGGCAGGAAAAGCGACACTCACCGAACACTGAGCAGAGAAGAGAGTGAGCCCGGTCTTCATCCACCTCTCGCCAAAGTCTCGGAAAAGGTCCCCTCCCCTCTCGTGATGATAAGCTGCAGCCTCTGGGGAAACAAGTCCCCTCCCAACATTCCCAGCGCAGGCAATCTCTTTTGTCCTCAGGTATCGCCCATTCTGGGTGATTAGCATGGAATGCAGGGTGGATAGGCAACTTTCTTTGCTCTTGAGTATCACCCATTAGTTCCTGGCCAGCCCCTCCCTGCCTACACACAGGTCTCCTTGCTAGATAGGAAAAAGGAAAAGGAAAAAAGAAAAATTTCATTTGTCCAATCCATAACAAACTTCTGTATTTGGGCCCTCAAAATACACATGCTTGGTAGGTTTAATGTTAGATGAATTACTAATACTGGCTTTCAGCAAATTTCCTGTAGGGCTTTTGAATTGATTTATTCTCTTCTAAGTTCTGAAAACATATTTACATATTATCACTAACTTATGTGGAACACCTACAGAGAAGATGGCAAATAGTATGGAAAAGTAGTGTCTTGGTTTAAGACCATTTAAGAGGTGGACACTCTAAAATGAGTTACCTCCCCTTTAGTTTTTACCAATCCCTTTCCAGCAATAAGGAGAGACAAATAAGAGTAGATATAAGTGAAACAATAACAGTTTACTAAAAAAAAAAAGCAGCAACAGGCAAAAAATAGCAGTAATATTCACTAGTTACCAAGTTGCTGAAATCTCATGGACACCCTGGGAACAAAGAGAAACTCAAAATGGTGGAGAAACCCCTTCCCTAAGATGGCATTTTCCACAGATGACCATGTGTGGGGAGACAAAGGGAAAAGATGGCGGAAGCCCTCCTCCCCCTGCTCTTTTCTCTCTAGCTGTGGCAGCTCCCTTGGTGAAGGCAGCTGGCACACTCTGGAACTTGGTCAAGGGCTAGAACTCGTGGAAGGACTTTGCCTTCCTCTCGGCAAAAGACGGCAAGGCAGTCAGCTGGGGCGACTCAGAGTCTGCACCTTCCCATTTCAACCGGGTGCTGCTCGCGGGCTGGGGCGATTGTATGGAGCAGGGCTGTTCCGTTCTTCTTATCGCGATGCCACAGCTGTAGATAGGCACTCAGAATTTGCCTTGAGCCAGTCCAGGACCATGAAATGCAGCCTCTCAGAGAAAAAACGCCTAAAGAAATGCCTTAAAAAAAAAAAACGACACATGAAAGAAAACGAGACAAGTCTCTGCCCATGCTGCCTCAGCTCTATCTCCATGCAAGAACAAAAGGGAAAAAAACCCAAGACCCACGAGGCAAGATGTGGCAAAATTTATACCTGAAGATGGCTGGCCCGTCAGTTTTATTGAATCTGATCCAGCAGATGAAATAATTAGTGTACCCTTAAGAAATATATAAAGATATTGTGAGGCGAGGATTGCAGCTACCCGAAGAATTGAGGAACTTCGAGCCAGACGAGACAGGATGCAGTCTGGAAACCACACAACAGATGTTCAGCTTGCTCAGCTTTGGACATTGTTAAAAAACTATTTTTATCTTAACCCTCAGCAGATTTTGTACTAATCAATCAGAGGCTGTTGCAACAGCACTGTTTTAAGCAAGATATAAAACATAAGCTTGTGGAAAATAAATCGAGAGACCCTTTTGCAAAGCACTCGGTGTGTTGTATGTCTGTCCCAACATTCGATAGCAAGAGAGTGCTCTGCGTGAGTGTCTCAACCTTAAAAAGCCAGAGCACTCCCCTCCCCCCCACCCTGCAGTTCCATTTTCCAGCTGCAGGGTGTTAAAGAGACAATAACAATTTTGGGCACAGATAGATATGGAATACAATAACATTTTGGGTTATCCAGGTGTAGTGGTTTGGCTTTGGCTGGGTGCCAGGTGCCCACTAAGCTGCTCTATCACTCCCTTTCCCAGTGGGACAGGGGTGAGAATAAGATGGAAAAATAACCAGGGGGTTGAGGTAAGGCAGTTTATTAAAGTGACAGAAACAAGCAAAGATCTGCGTGCACATAAGCAAAAAGGAAAATAAAGGTCAATTTCTACTTCCCATCAGCAAGCGATGTTTGGACACTTCCTGGGAAGCAGGGCCTCAGCACGCGTAGTGGTTGCTCAGGAAGGCAAACATTACAGAATAATGGATGCCCCCCCGTTCCTCATCTCTCCCTTAGCTTTTATATCTGAGCTGATGTCATATGGTATGGAATATCCCTTTGGTTAACTTGGGTCAGCTGGCCTGGTTGTGTCCCCTCCCAGGATCTTGCCCACTCCCAACCCCTTGATGGGGGAAGGAATGTTAGAGGGACAGCGCTGCTCAGCAGTAGCCAAAACACTGCTGTGTTATCAACACCCTTCCAGCTCCCAATGCAAAGCACAGCACTGGGAGGGCTGCTGAACTCTACCTCAGTCAGACCCAATACACCAGGACAATTAGCTAATTTTTCATTTGTATAGCTGATAGAATCACATAGATATATGTTTGTCCATAACCCATTTGCATGCTCATGCCTGTCTCCATAATTTGAATGCAATTATGTAGAATATACACCATGACTCACGCAGGAAACCTCAAAGACAGTGAAGCTCATTCATTTGTGCACTATGTATTTCCCAAATTTAAGCAGGAAACTTATCATCACAACATCCCCCAAGGGGAGTCCAACTGAACAGTTGGCTTCCCTTTCCCTGTACATAATGTTGAAAGTATTAAGTAACTTTCTTGTGGACATTGAGACAGGATAATGTATAACCTATGCCTTTACAGAAGACAAAGGAATCCCTACTCACGTTGTATAACAGATCTCTGTTGAATAAAGACAAGTCGTTCTTAAACATTTACTTTGAAGTGACAGGAGCATTTCATAGCCTGTAGTAGCAGTTTCATATCAACATTTGCTCGGGAGAGCTTTCCCTGCAGTATTGTAGTAGTGTTACAAGTAACACTATTTTTTGCTCTTTCTCCCCTGCCTGTCATTCCCCCTAAAGGTCTAAACACCAATTCTCCATATTCAGTTCTTTTAAAGAACTAGAAAAATGAATGCTACTTTCTGTTTGGCTGGCATAAAGGTGTGTTGAGAACAGTCCTGAAGTTGAGGGTTTTGATCTTTCAGAGGGAGGAATCTGAGCATAGGAAGAATTAGGCATATGGGTTGCTCAGAAGCTCTGGCTGTATACTTTGGAAAATTGAAAGATTTTTTTGTTCCAGTGCAGAGTGGATCTTATTTTTCAGAACAGGAGAATTTCTGTTTTTTTCTTTTAGCCCCCATCCCATCAGTAAACTGAAGGGTTATATTTAGAATTTGGTTTATTGTTCCTCATCAGTGACAGGAAGGGGATTTCTTTTAGTCACAAAAAAAAGGAGACTCACAGCTTTCATGTCACATGTATGCCTAGAACTCCTGGGTATTGTGATATTCCCAGGGAGGTGGCAATCTTTAGAGACTGATTCAATGGCATTTGAATTTAAAAGGTGCGTCCACTCCCTGAATTTTCCTCACCTCTTGCTTGTTCACCTCCATCTAAACCCTGAATCCTATTGTGCTACTGTTGATTCAAAGAAGGCTACAGCTGATTAAAATTTTCACAATCTGGCAAGTGGATAATAGAGAGGCAGTAGGTGTAACTAAGGCCTTTTTCTGTGTACAAGAAAGGTTTTATCTGAACTTTTATTGGAGGTGCTCAAAAACCTATAAATTAAAAAATTATTGCATCTCCAGCTCCTTGAGTGGGTTGACCTTGGCTGGCTGCCAGGTGCCCACCAAGCCATTATATCACCCCCTTCACAACTGGACAGAGGGAGAAAATATGATAAAAAGCTCATGGATTGACATAAGGGCAGGGACATTACTTACCAATTACCATCATAAGCAAAAGAGACTTGATTTGGCTAAATTAGTTTAATTTATTGCCAATTAATTAGAACAGAGTAGGATAGTGAGGGAAAAAAACAAAACTGAAAACACCTTCCCCCCAGCCCTCCCTTTTTCCCAGGCTTAACTTCACTCCTAACTCTTCTAACTCCTCCCCCACAGTGGCACAGGGGAGATGGGGAATGGGGGTTGTGGTTAGTTGATAATGCTTTGTCTCTGATGTTACTCATGCTCTTCCCTTGCTCCAGCTGATGCCTTAGGATTTTGGCTTTTATATTTTTCATATACTTGTAACCCTGCAATTCTTACTGTGTAACTCTAAAGCCCATATAAAAGTGCTAGCTACTGCTTCTAGACAAAACAATCCATCTTCAGGCCTGAACTTCAAGGACACCTTACTGCTTCAGGCCCAAGATCTGTAAATAACCATTGATGAAGGGAGGAAAACCTGGGGGGCATTACTTCATTACCTGGGGCTGTAATTGGAAGAGCTAGCCCCAATATGCTAATGGACCAAACTTATAAAAGTATGGACAACTCGTGACCAGTCGTCCATCTTGGGTGGTCCATCTTGGGGAGCGGACCTCAGGGGGTCCTCTTGGGGTGTAGGCCCCTACCCAGCGAGCTTTGACTGCCCTGGATGTACCTGAAGGCCTTCAAATAAACACCACCGCTTTTTAACCTTTTGATTTTTGTCAAGTCTCTCTCTTTTAGGTAGTCCCGATAAGGCATCAGTTTCTGGCACCTCCAGAAGGGACGAGAAGGTCTCCTGAGAATCCTCTGGACTGGGTAAAATCCAGCTACCCTCTCCCCCCTGCCAGCAACTCTCGGGGAGCAGTAGACAGCCCAAGGGGTATCAGAGCCGAAGAACCGATCACAGAGACACGTGCGTAAATACCAAACAAAAGTGGTGGTTAAAAGATCTCTTATGGTTTGTCTGGTTGTTTGTTTGTTTGTTGTTGGCTCCTAAAGAAGGGGATGCCTTTTGGTAGATCGGAGCAAGGGTTAGCACTGCAGTGACAGGTTTTGGCACAGGGCCAGGGGTGGGGCAGGGGGTTAAGTCCTGCCCTGTGATTCCCCAGGTCTGTGAATTCTAATCTCCTCTCCTCCTTGTTCTTGTTTTCTCTCTCTCTCCCTGCTTGTGAGTGTGTGTTTTGCTTTACTTGTAGAAATGGGGTGTCCCTTCTCATGTACGACCCCAATCCCAGGGGACTCACCGTTAGGTTTAATCTTGGAAAACTGGCAAACTTTGACAGGGAACGACCCATTAATTTCCAAGCTAGAACTTGTAAGATTATGTAGAATTGTCTGGCCAACTTATAAATTAAATAACAAGGATACATGGCCTAAGTTTGGGACCTTTGATCAAGAACTGATATCAAATTTGATGTCTTACATACATCAAGGCCGATATCTCGCAGAGTTTGAATATGCTAGACTATTTATGCTTTTAACACATAATGAAGAGCTACATTAACTTAACAAGGTACAACACCTGCTCCTTTTGAGAGGAAAGAAGGGGAAAAAAGATGAAAAGAAAGGGCCTGTTTTTATTCCGCCGCATGTGGGGAGCGGGGAGGGGGCGGAGCTGGATCAGATAGCTCCTGCTCTAAGAACTGGGCCCCCTCAGCCTCCGCCGCCACCTCCCCCTCCCCCGCCGCTGCCGTCGCCGCCGCAACCCCGCCCCTCCACCGCCCGGCGTGGCAGGGGACGGACAGGGAGGCATGTCCCTGCCTTCATCGCTGGTACCCGACACAGCTGGGAAAGGGAGGGACGGGGCCTCAGCTAAACCCCTGCCCATAAAGGAGGAGGAGCAGGAGGGGGAGGAATTTTTGCGGACTTTGCCTTTCGGACGCTTATGGCCTTTTTTCTCGCCTGCCTTTCCTTCTTCCCCGATCTCCTCTCTTCCCGGGTTTGGGAGTTGGGGGGGGCAGTTCGTTTGGTCGAGGATGGCGCCAGTGGAAACGCGCTGGACAGTTTCCCTTTGGCCCCCCCTTCCTGATTCCCCTCCTCCCAAGCTGGGGCGGGGGGCGGGGAAGGAATGGTCCCCCTGTGCAGCCAGCGGCGCTGCCCTCGGAGGAGGAGCCAGAAGGCAGAGCCTTCACTCTGGGGGCAGAGTCAGGGGGCGGGGGGATGCGTCCCATAGGATCGCCCCGGCGGGACGGCCTGCGGCTGACGGCACCGCCTATAGAGGAGGAGCTGAAGGGCGAGGTCTCCCACTGAAAGGCTGGGCCGAGAGAATGGGTGGAACCACCCCCGGTGGGACGGGTGGTGCAGCTGAACGCTGCGCCCACTCAGGGGGCGTGGACGACCCAGCCCCCAGTGCAGGAGTTGAGGCAGCCTGTCTTCCCTCAGCACCCGTTCCCCCAGCAGCAGCCCGTGTCCGCTCAGGGGGCGGGATTGGAGCAGACGGGGGCGTGGAAGACCCAGCCCCCGGTGCAGGAGCTGAGGTAGCCTGCCTTCGCTCAGCCCCTGTTCCCCCAGCAGCAGCTGCCCGTGTCCGCTCGGGGGCGGGATTGGAGCAGACGGGGGCGTGGACGAGCCAGCCCCTGGTGCAGTCAGCAGGGCACCCGTTCCCCCAGCAGCCGCCTGTGTCCACTCAAGCGGCGGGATCGGAGCAGACAGGAGGGTGGGCAGCACCACCCCCAGTGCAGGAGCTGAGGCAACCTGCCTTCGCTCAAATCCCGTTCCCCCAGCAGCCGCCTGTGTCCGCTCAGGGGGCAGGATCGGGGGGCGGCACCTCTGTCGCTCTCGGTGCTGGCACCGTGCGTTTGAGTTTTCATGGAAACACCGTTGTTCTGGAGACAGGCTCAGGGGTTAGCTCACAGCAGAGCAAAGCCAGTGGAACTGAAACTGAGCGGCTCTCCCAGCACAGGAAACCCTGTCCAACGGAGACGGAGGGCAGTAATAATTCAGATAGTTCTTCCTCCTCTTCAGAGGAGGATGACAGTACGGTTGCTTTGGCGAGACAGAGGGGGAGGAAAAGCGGCACGAGGGGGACACGAAAGCCCGTAAGAGAAAGAAGCCCTATAGCTACACGTAGTAAATCTAGAAAAAAGGAAGAACCAGTACTACAAGCCCCGCTCCGGCAAGCCATGGGTAACCAGGGGCCTGTATATATAAAAGTCCCATTTACTCTCACAGAGCTAGAACAGTGGAAGGCCACCGTTAAAAAATATAAAGAAAATCCAGATAAAGTGGCTAACTTAGTAGAGAGGGCAATTGACACAGAATCCAGACTGGAATGATTTGAAATCTATGATGAACACACAGCTTGATCACACAGAGAGAGATGGTTAATAAAGCTATAACTTCTGTAGAAGCACAAATTGCAGGTGGATAGATACAGGGCACAGTTGCTGAGGTTTTTCCATTGGCTAATCCAGGGTGGGACCCAAACGTGCCAGAACAAATGGCAAGGCTAAGACAATACCAAAATTTCATAGTGTATGGATTAAAACATGGTGTCCCTAAGGCTATAAATTGGTCAAAGCTTTACGAAATAAAGCAAAATCAAGATGAATCTCCCACTGATTTTTTAGATAGGCTGAGAAGCTGCAATCAAATATACAACCCTAGATCCAGATTCAACTGAAGGGAAATCACATCTAACTCTCCTATTTATAGGTCAAGCTACAAATGATATAAGAAGAAAGCTGCAAAAGTTAGAGGGGTTGCAGGACGTGAGTAAATTGTTAGAGGTAGCCTGGAGGGTGTATCAGGACAGAGACTCAAATGACAAAGTTAGACACTGCCCTAGTAAGAAAGCCATTCAAGAGAAGTCATCAAAGAAAGCTTCTTCCCCTCTGGACAAAGATCACTGTGCCTTTTGCAAGAAAAAGGGACACTGGAAAAATGACTGTCCGATGCTGAAGAAGAAATCCCCAGTTCCCCAACTGACCGTGGAACAGGAGTCAGACTGACGGGGACCGAAGGCCTCTCCCCCAGCAGAGCCTTTGGTTGTAGCTAAGCTGGGGGAAGAAGAAGTTGAATTCGTGGTAGATACTGGAGCAGTGTATTCTGTGTTAAATACTTTAGAAGGGAAACTGAGTCGGGATACTGTAAATGTCATTGGGGCTATGAGGGTAAGTGAAACACGGCCATTCTTCAAACCTTTAAAATTCAAACTAGGGAAGCACTGGGTGACTCATCAGTTCGTCTATATGCCAAATTCACCCATGCCGTTGTTGGGGAGGGATTTACTGGAGAAATTGGAAGCGGAAATTAAATTTAAAAAGGGAAAGGGTGTACAAGTTATAATTCCTGAATCTAAATTTGTCGAAGTTGCTGCACTTTTCATACAGGAGAGATCTGGAGAAATACCTATTGAAATTGAAAATG